>JAOTOL010001329.1:40000-177500 GCA_034440575.1 Imbricaverruca yamaguchii
TGGGTTAAATGTCACCGTCGTCGGACTACTCAGATTTCGTTAAGATTGATACGCAGATACTCCTCCATATCCTGATAAAGGCACATAATGCACATAAAGGCTAAGAAGAGTGCTCATAAATAGCCGTTAACAGACGCCAAAGGCCAGGGTCACGGAGATCGGAGTGCTCATATTTCCTCAAAACACACAGGTAGTTCTTGATCGCTGATCACATGAACATGGAACTAAAGAGTTCATAAGCACATGAGTCATTCAAAGTCAAATGACAGGGTCACTACAGTCAGACTACTCAGATTTCCTTCAAAATTGGCACGCAGGTGGCGCTTGACGCGCTAACCAACATGACCCTACACGCTAAGAGGGACGTTCATAAGCAGCCGAGTTAGTTAATTATTTGGGCTTTAGGGCGCTTCGACCAGAATTGATCATTCGCACCCAAGCTGAGCTATTCAGTCAAAATTTCGTCTTACATTGACGGTATAGATATAACTTACGGCGATAAAACTAATGTGAATATGTACGTCAACGACTTTCTTCAACCGTTGGCGCTCTCCAAGAGGAGAAAAGCTTTTCTTTCCGCAGAAAATTCCTCTCCACCTGCCGATCACTATTCCAAGACCTCCTCTATGGTGCCGTGTCATTGCGGTGTGATGTGTCCTGATCCCAGAAGCGTTCTGTACATGCGCTTTCTTTCTTCACGTCTGGTGGGATGCCCTGCCACGATTAAAATAAATTGACCCGCCTCTGCCAACAACAGTTGAGGCCTGGAACCATGACAGAGCCTGGGTCGCATCTGCTGCTCTAAGACTCATTTTACAGGTATTCCGTGTGTCTCGCGCTTGTGGTGCTAGATCACTTGTGTCGCGTGAGATCGGGGGAATGGTGTGGATGTACTTGGGTAAATAGTGCCTGTGGAACTCGCGATGTAATCTTCATTGGACGTTTTTCGGTGTACGATTTTCCTGTTTCACATAATCTTGTATATTTAGGCTTAACGCAGATAGGCCCCTGTGGATCTCTCTTAGCCTCAACACTTAATGACTTCATCCCACGATTTTCCCGACGATGCCCGATATAATTTAGAGTACCGTGAGGTCACACGTGCGCCTTATTTGCTCACGTATTTTATCAACATATTTTCGGGACATTTCCACTAGACACAGATTCAGCAGCACCACTGGGTAAGCGACAGTACCACTGCTGGGTCCTGCAGGAATCTACTCGCTCGTTTTTCTGTGCACGTTCAATGCTGCCCGGAAGGCAATTCATTTTCAAAAATCTATGCCCTGTCCCAGGGGTGTCACTTTACATACCGTGGGCACTGCTCCCCATCCAATAATTAGTTTGCCCTCTTCAATGATTAATTTCCCCCTTTCCCAATCAGATACATTCTGAACTATGGGGCCTGCGGAGCAGAAAATTCAGAAAGCTCGAATGTGCTCCTTCTGCGATCAACGCGATTTTTTAGCCGATCCGGAGACACATGCTATATGGAAGGTAAATTGGCCCCAGAGGCAATGTCACAAAGTGACACCCATATCCCGTCAGAAAGTTTGTATCCTGTTAGCCGTTCGGAGCTGTCCAGACGACCAAGAATCCTTCGGACACGCCATACATTTATTATCCCGAATGGCGAAGCAAATATTCTCCCGGACGGACAGAATATTATAATATTTAATTATTGAATATCTTAAGATAGTTAGTAGATTGATGCCATCATTGCGCTTATCATTTCGATTAGGTTCATACTTCAAGGAAGCGCCCCGTGGTATTCGATCAGGGTTAAGGTTGCAGAGATATTATAGCAAAGTCAAGGTAGAAAATCTTTTTTGTCCCGCGCCTTAGTCACATAGTGTATGTGTATATTAGGGTGTGTCACCTGAACGGTTTTTCTTATGCATAGTGGAATTATCGTGCAGATCACCTAAAAAAAACCTGTGGTCGAAACCAAATCGAAATCAAACAATAAACAAAATATGCGACAGGCCGATAAAGAAACAAATTTGCCGGGCGCCCGGCGTTGAAGTCTCCAGTGATGGTGCTCCGTTGCGATTGGCATCTAACACCACGCGTCGGCCGCCGTCGGAGCGCCGCCGCGGCGCTGTGACGAAAAAGGCGGCAGTCGGTGCTGTAGATGACTTATGAATGGATTCTGGTAATTCAAAAACAGATCAGGGGGGCCGGGATATATCTGATTGTAAAGATTAAACTTCACTGAAGGACTGATCGCTCCACTTTCCTTTGTCTGTGCTCCACCTTTCACAGTGCTATGCATCATCATTCGAATAAATTGCGTACGCACTAACGACACAAAATAGCTTCGCATGCCATCCAACCCTGTTTTATTAGTGAATCCAAGTCTCCTGTTCCTTTTCGTTTCTCAAGTTTCAAGGGAAACTGGGATTATCAGCAGTAGGGACAACCTATTAACGAGGGCGACACGAGCCGGCGGCGATCGTCGCATGGCGCGGGGGAGGGGCTGGGATGGGGCGGGGAGACGGCCGGCGAACGGTGAGGGTAGAGAACACAAAGAGCGAGACAGGGCAGGGGAGGGGAGGGGGAGACAGGGGGAGGGGAGGGCCGGCGAGACAAGGTAGTCGGCGGCGGAGACCCGGCGGGACGACCCGAAAAAGAGTGGTTTGGTGTCTGCAAGTTATGCCCACTGCCTGTGAAGTGTGATATTACCTGCGTCGGTGTGATCGGGGTAAGAGTTCGAACATGAAGACCCGCGCTTCCACCAAAGGGCTTTTGGTTCCTTCTGAACTAAAAACAAACCGACTGCCCACGAGAATTGACGTTCTGAATTACTTGAGTAAAGTGAATAGAGACTCATGCGTTGCGAACAAAAGGTTGAAAGAGAGGCTAGCACCCCATATAAAGTTTGTCGCGGAAAGTGTGATGAAAATGTCGTGCTGCGAAGGAATACCAATTGATGGGGGGCCCGAGTCGAACATATGGTTCGAGAATGCCGCGATTGCTACTTGCGATACATGAAAACTGCTGGAAAGAAGTCGACATCACCAGGTGTACGTCCGTCCGGTGATGAGTGGTTTGGAAAATTGTTTGATATAGCCCGCTGCAAATGTGCTGATGTCGATAGCTGCAAATGTGCGATGGCCGACAAAGTGCCACGAATGGAGTTTCCCTTTGTCCAAGACCAGAGAGGACCTCGCCAAATGTAAATCGGCACCGCAGATATCCGTAAAACCACTCATCGACGCGCCATGGACGAAAGGAGGCGTCTGACCGCTGAGAGAGTCACATCACCACAACCGGGACCTTCTGGAATAGCCCAGCTAGATTCTAATTCAGACCAAGATACCGCCACAGATTCATCATCGCTCACATCTGTAGTCAATGAGTCAGAGTATATGGTGAACAGTAACACAGACGAACTGCTAAATACGGCTCTAGCAGCAGATCGGTACGGAGTGTCTAATCGTGCGAGTGCTGCGATCATAAACGGTTTCCAAGTGGACATTGGTCGGATCACTTCTGACGATATGGACTGCATAGTGGATAGCAAAGAAGTATGGCGAGCAAGGGATCGGACTAGAAGAGAGGTAGTAGCTCAGAGCTATGAGGATCATGCAGGTCGTGTATCTGGTCTCTACTTCGACGGTAGAAAGTGCTGACGAAGTGCGGAAGTTCAAGCTTCCAAAAGTTAATATGGGGGCAAACAGCATCATGGAGCTGATTGATTGGTGTAATGAGGCGATAACCGAGCCGCCCTTGACGCAACAACTGTCCGTTGATGACTTACTAGACATCATCGCGAGTCCTCTCGAAGTACCGCCATACCCCGTGTACAGTCAGACGGTGGAACGGATGGCGAAAGTGGTGACCGAGGCGTCTTTGAAGGTAATTGGTGAAGAGGCCGGCCACGGTTACATTGTGGCGAAGTTGAAACACAGGTCAGCAATGCCAGTGCTCAGCAGCAAAAAGGATTTCATGTAGGGTTTTCTGTCGAGCATGTGGATAAGTAGTACAGTTATGAAGTGATAGTTCGTACAAAAAATGTGGCCGCGGGTACAAAAGGTGACGTCGCTGTATGTCCGTCTCCTTCGGTTGTAGTGGAACGGAGCATGATGCCGATTTCGCCTGGTCTATTTGTCATAACAATAGGATATCAAGTGTCTCAGAATGATTTAATTGGTCTTCGATGTAAACAGACGAGGAATTTTGAAGATGTTCAAGCTTTCAAAAGTGAAAATATTAGCATTATACGCCGATAGATCTACTGATTGAAAAAGGAACGAAGAAGCGACGTAAAGTGAACCTTTCTTTCATGCGTCAGATATCCAGGCAACTTATTAAGCGACTGGTGCTTATCAAAAGCCTTTTACCCCACTAAACACTTTCATTGAGTTCTATTAATGAGCTTCATCACCAGAATCCATTCATCAGTCATCCACAGCACCGACTGCCGCCTTTTTCGTCACAGCGCCGCGGCGGCGCTCCGACGGTGGCCGGACGCGTGGTGTTAGATGCCAATCGCAACGGAGCGCCATCACTGGAGACTTCAACGCCGGGCGCCCGGCAAATTTGTTTCTTGATCGGTCTGTAGCATATTTTATTTATTGTTTGATTTCGATTTGGTTTCGACCACAGGTTTTTTTTTAAGGTGATCTGCACGATAATTTCACTAAGCAAAGTGCAATTTCCAAAAAAACTCCTTCGTGACACACCCTAGTGTATATATTTGCCGTGAATTTGACACACCAACACTTAGGCTGACGCACGGAGAAAACATGGCGGACTCTCTCCGAACGCGTGGATAAGGATCTTATCGGATGTTCGGTAGATTTCGGACACCTATTTTCGCCCAGGAGTCCTGCGAAGCACGCATTACCTCGTTTTCTGGACGGGGAATCAACCATAATTAGCTTACGGCTTCGGAGCGGTACCCGTAAAAGGTACAGGTCGAAGTCCTTGGATGTTGCCACGCTTGTGGTTCATTGTAATACGGCTTATTTATGACGCATGTTGAGGGTTTCATCGGTCTATCCGTTTGCGAGTTTTTTTTGTATTACGATGCACGCGCAATAATCGAAGATCAATATAACTTGATCAGAAGCGTACAATACTAAGTATGGTACCGAGACGTTTTACATATGTTGTTAAGTCGCTTGCTTGTCGCATCCAGCGCAGACATATTTTGACCAAGCATGGCTGATGTAGCCAACAGTAAACATCGTTTAAAGATATTACGCATAGGGGATGAATGGTTGCCATTTTCCTAAGTTGGTGTCCGCTTCAGAAAGGTAGGCATGAACACTATGACCTCAAATTCGCTGCATAAAGGCAAGAGAGATCAAACTTTGACGCTGTATTCTGGGTTAATGATTTGGCGAAACAACGAGGAGATGCCGTTTGTGCAAATCATCAGATTGGCGACGTAATTAAATCAAACACAAGCATGCTCATTTCTTGCATAGTCCACTGAGCAGAACTATATTTTACAAACATATTGAGACTTGTGAACTTGTGACGCTTTGCACATGCTATGCAACCACCAAAAATCTTCATAATTCATATGACAATGGCATTGTGACGTATTAGTTTATTTCGTTTAATAGCATCAAAACAAAACATTTGCAAATACAAATTGACTTCAGGAATCGCAAGGTAAGCTCATTGCGATTCCAAGGACATTTCATTTTCATAATTTATCTCCACATAACACTAAAATATTGGCTCTGAAAGTTTGACCTTCAGTGCGAACGCAGAAAAAACGCCGCAGGCAATAACTCGTGAACCGCTACTCCGATTGAGCTAAAAACCCCAGAAATGGTTTCAGGACCTCAGATAACCCTGTATGCCAAATTTCATCAAAATCTGTGGGGGAAGGGTGTCAGGCCATGTTCGAGATATGGTGGACGGCACCGTTTATCAAGGTAGTTTGGAACGCATATCTTCGAAAACATTACACCGCCTGAGAAGAGTTCATCTTGTTTCCTTTTCGATAAAGATATATAATTCGTTGCATAGATCACCATGTGGAGATATTTTGTGGCCCCACATGTCGGTTCAGGGATTCTGACGTTGATCCGAGGCCTCTCATGTCGGCTCAGGGGCCCCATCACGATGACCCTGTCGTTGGATTTAGCCATGAATGGTGTGGTAGAATGTCAACCGAGAAGTTCCGCATATCCAATGTGCTATCCAAACCTTCTGTGAAATGCGAAATAAAGAACATGTCTGCGTGTTTTCATACCGCGATTTCTTATATTGCATTCGAAATTTCGTAGTCAAATAATGCGGCTTATAATGAACACGCAATAGCATTTTCCGTGCTTATGTGCTCAGTGTGTTTGCGAGGATACCGTCCATACCTTCGGACACTTGAGCCACCCCAATCATTTTCATCATTTTCATTCCATCATAGCTAGTTTATATATAAGTTTATACACACATGTGTATATATATATATATATATATATATATATATATATACATATATATATATGCACCGTTGGTTAAACACGACAGCTTGTTCTGCATTTATTAGCTTTTTATGTATGTTTTCGATATGTCGCACATTCGCTTTCACTTGAGACTCGAGCTGGTGGACTATTTCTCCGAATGAGATCATCACAAATGTGAGTTATGGTTTCCATCTATATTTAAATACAACGTTTCGATCGTCATAGATCATCATCATGGATACATTATAGGTGACATGGCTAGATGGAGTCAAAGTTATGACAAGTAAAACAAGTGGGTAAGTGCAAAAAACATTTCACGGGATACAAATCATTCAAGCATTTATATGGGCACTTTCATCGTCAAGTCCAGGAATCCGATTACAGGCAACAGTACACGCACGTACTCATAAAAGGCACGCGTTACACTTCACTCATAATCGTACAGAGCTAGTGCAGAGGTCATCTTGCACTGTATGTTTATTACCAGCAAGGTATCCTTGATGAGAACAGCCTCATATACCGGCAAGCGTCTTCGATCAGCACATTTTACAAGGATCTCTGTATTAGATACTAGATTAGTGCGTGTGTTTATATATATATATATATATATATATATATATATATATATATATGACATGCGTCCACTGAAGCTGGCATCATATGACGGTGCCAAATGTTTCTGCAGTCGCATGCCGTGTGACGGCGGGGGGCCTTCATAAGTACCAAGTGTCACAAGTACCAAGAGTCATAAGTTCCAAAATATACCAGATTTGGTTTCATAAGTTCCAAAAGTTGCCAGATAACTTCCAAAATACTCCAGACAGGGTGAATTCACAAGTACCCAAAGTCATAAGTACCCGGTTTCATAAGTTCCAAAAATAGTTCTGCATTCGACCGCTAGATGACACCGTAAACGCTCAGCGGCACCCGAGCTTACATGCGTGCCGGCAGACGGCAGCACATAAACAATAACAAACGGCTTCAAAATTGTTCCCATATATTGTGAGCTAAGAAATCACCACAATTCCTGTTGACTTTTTGCAAAAGGAAAAGCCGTTGGTAATCGGATACGTGGAAGCGTTCCTGCAGTTGCATCATGATCAAGTTCTTGCAGGGTTGGTGCTCAGCCCTTGCATGAGGTTCTGCCACAGACAAGTGTGTACGTTGAGGTATTTATCAATGTATTTGTGGCAAAGATCAACAAGCTTAAATAGGTAGGGCTTAGTTCCTAAATTCAAGTAAGTAGGTAGGTAGGTTGTGACCTGCATCGAACTGGAGTGTAAATGTATCACAGACCTGGCTGGTATTTCACAAGGCCAAAAGATATAGATGCCCACCTACCTGCTTACATTGGTTAGGGAAAAGGTAGGTATCTGAACATGTTCTGTTTACTGGGCACCTTATTTGAGACTGATGCCTTTGAATATCTCCCACATTATGTTCAGTGCATAAATAACAAAAATATGGTGATATTCATAAATGATGGACCTGTTTACAATCCAGATATTAAGGCCTGTTCGCGCAGCTCTACCTATTCTTTGTGTATCGGCTAGCAATAATAATAATAATAATAATAATGACCTTTATTTTGCACCTTTCTCAGTACATATTTGGGCTACCATACAACACAATGCCTCCATGCATACAGACTAGCAACACAACCAAACTGAGACAGCAACCACTGTGCCACACCTGCTCACTTCTAGCATGGGTCATGCACATAAGCCTGATCAGCTCTTTCCAGTACAATTTGTTCCAGCTGTGACCTAAACACAGCCTAGTGTGGTGTATTGTATTTAACACTAAGCAGCACAGGATCTCAGAGTCTACTCATTGTTTGACTTTGTAACATTGTGTGACAGAAAAGGTATCTCCTCCCTCCAATCTGTGAAGTTGACCAGGCGTGAAATTGTCCATTAACACGTCCCGTCTCGGGGGGGTCTTCAACCGCACCTCCTCAGGTTTTTCGCAGATAGCGGACGAACGGCGCGCGCCCCAATTTAGCATGGCTTTCCCACATCAATTTTACATGCTGATTAAAAATTTTTAGGTCAGGTCATCCAGGGTCAACGAGGTAAGCCAAGGGCAAGTGAGGTCACCTCTAAAAAAGTTCAACCAGTCGTCGCGCTTTAACGGGTACAGATATTTTAATGAATCTTTCAGTGTTTACTTATCTTTACGGATGTAACAAAACGTACGAGTTTAATTTTTCATTTTTTTTTCGTTTTTGATTAAATAAATTTTGCGTATTTGCCATATTGCAGTTCAAACGCTTCTTAAATTTCGCTTCTTCAAACCAGGCCGCCCCCTAAAGCTCTTCACACTACGCTTTGAACAAACATCTGATGACATAACTAAGCAGGACACTTTAGATGAGCCAGTTGTAGCGGAATTAACAATGTGCCCCGGAAAAGCGAGCAACTTAGTTATGTCTTACGTAATTAAGATGAAAATATCGTATATGTATCCAAATTGGATCCGTGTGGCGCTCGTGGTCACAAAGAGCCCAACGTTATCTCGTGCACTTTTACTTTCCGCACTAAAGCCACGACGGTACTATCTCCAAGCGCTGACTTCCTTATTTCCGTTGATATTACCTTCGGTGTAGTAGGATATGCACTAGCATATGCGTACGTTTGTAATCGATTTATTGTTGGACCCACAGCACTCAAAGCAAAATATTTCCCCCGCCTGATGCAGACGCACACTTCGCACTCGACCTCCCCCTCCCTTCCTCCCTCAGCAGGACACCCAAACACACTCACACGCACACATAAACTAATTAACTTTCTTGGATCTTGGAGCTGCCAACGTGTTGGCAGATTTTCTTGGATGCTCGACGGCTGGCGGCCGCCTCGGCCTTGGCCTGATTCAGCCATCGGAGCCGGATTTGTAACCGGGTGCTGACCAGCTTCCTGGCGAATCGTCGGTCCAGCTCCGGCTCCTTTTGAAGCAGCAATTCCATCAGCCGGCGGACGATTCCTGGCTGCTGGTCAGTGGCCCGGCCCATGATCAGGTGGAAGAGAATCTCAAAACTATCAACTACGACCATCCAACGCTCTGACGGCACAATGAGCCCCCCTCTACTAATAATCCTAATACAGCTGGCTGGCACGGTGCTTGGAGGCGCAATACGCGTGGGCAGGCCCAGTGTTGCGTCTACGTGACAGCAACTAGCCGCCACGTAACCCGCAACGAAGGCAAGGGGCCTGCCTCTCTAGCCCCGACTCCTCAGTTGGGTCCCGCGACGCCATCACCTCTCCGATGGGAATGGTCGGCTGCTCACCATCGGCGTGCTCGTCATAGACAACGGACGACACAGGATCCTGGGCGGTGGCGTTTCTGAAGGTGAGCTCGATCTCGTCGTCCTCCAAAGCGGCGGCGATCTCGTTCGGATCTTGGATCTGAAACATAGCATATTACATTATTATCACATCCACTCACCCACTACGAAATGCCAAGTGTATTACAGCAACTTTCCTTAGAACACAACAAAATAGTTGAATGCCCATTGAAAAATAATTACAGCAATTGCTGCACCAAAGCGTACCTTGCATGCACACTAATGATAGCCCAAAGACAGGTTTCGAACCTTATGAGCGAAGCGTGAACATGTCGCATCGCGTATATAGGACAAATATCGAAGCAAAAGCAATGATCTATGACACCTGTGTGACCGTCGATTCAATCGGTGATATTACCTTGATATGCAAACCTTCCAGGGCCTCATTGCTGAGATTGTCCGGCATGTCCAGCCTCTGGCCTGTGCTGATGAAGCCGGTGTCTCGCTCCAGCTGGACAGCGCGGCCTCTGCTGTTGGCCGCCACAAGCGGGGATAGCGCCATCAACATGATGCGGAGGCGGCATCGGGCCTCCACAGCGCCCGGGCTCATATTTTGACCGCACATGCCTCTGAGCTGGGAAAACGAGTTTTCTAGGCAGTCTTGGTTGAGCCTGGACGTCATTGGGTATTGCAGACCTGGCACACTGCTGGTAAGGTCGGCATAGAGGCCACGGAGCGAGGTCGTACTCCGCAGCATGCCCTGCTGGAATGGCAGTTTGGTGGCACGGCCCTCGGGACGCTTTGCAGTAAACTTTTTTTTACCCCGAATCAGCCGCTCCATCTTTAGGAGGGCCGCATCCTGGATGGCCTTGACGTCGGGACTCACCGCGTAGGTACATCGCGCCGGCTTCGCGTCGTACGGCGCACGGCTGTTGAGGACGTCAAACCAAGCGTCGGTCGTCCGGATTGGGTCGGCCTGCACCTGTGATTGGGAGTTGACAAGTGGGTGATTAGGAGTTGACTTGGCGCTTTTGCCCGGAGTGGGTGATTCGGAGTTTGGTTTGGAAAATCGCTGACCGATTTTTTCTGGGGGAATATGGGATCAGGGGTCGATGGCCACTTAGGAATTCTCAGTTTTGGGAATTTTTTCCCCAATTTTTTTCTTCCAAAAATTGTGATTTCTGCTGAGTCGGTGAAGTAGGGTGATTTCACGGTATTTTCTTACCTTCTGAGTGGTTGCGTTGCCCATTATAATACCATAAGCATGTAATTCAAGCCGGTTATTCGGAGGTCGCGTCTCGGAAACAACATTTTGCCATAGCAAATATTGATATTAATGTCCAAATATCCAAAAATACCGACGGAGAAAGCCCCCATGTCGCATCTTTTGTGCAACTTTTGAAACTTTTTGTTGAAAACTTTTCTTTCAGATTAACAATTATATTCAAATAACGTAGGTAATTGTAGAGTGTACTGGACGAATGTACATCATTCAAAAGTACATATTTTCTTCATTTTTGATTATGGGATGCACAGCTCCCGTGGCAACACATTTTGTCTAAATGGAAACTTCATCTTGAGTACAAACCTATCCTCTCTAGTGTTTCCGCTATAATTGTATGTTTTTGTGGTTGTTTTGCTATAAATCCGCTGGCAGCCGAATGTTTGTTGGACTAGAATTTCCTCCAATAAAGCATTTTTTCTTTCGATTAAAATGCGATGTTTGTTCGCATCGCGAAACCGTCACGGTGTCGCTGATGAAAATGTGCATTACCCTGCGAGAACGGGTTACCCATACTTCATTATAGCCTCCTGCTTCTTGTGCACTCAAGTTGCATTACGAGTTGGCTCTCTTTTACTTGCACGGTGTTGGAATTTTTTATGTCGCGATAGAGCTTGCTGGACGAAGTAACTGCTTTTTGTAGGTAAGCGACCACCAGGCTAGATCACCGTTCCAAATCCTCAAGGAAAGAATTACTCATGTATTACTCATCATGTACGATTGTATTTGCGTACATCTAAAGCACCTCGGCTTAATCAGTTAAACAGTGGTAAAGTTCCACAGAATGCACCGACACTGTATTTCTTGTTAAACTTTATGCGATGAAATGAAAAGCTCCGGTCTATTTTTGTATAGCATCATTTGATTTTGCGGTTGGAAATTGTAGCTGAATATAAGATTTTTCCTATCTTAATCTTGTCTTGTAGTTATGTTAACGGAACTTACGTGTGTGATTCTGTAAGAATTTGGCTAATTCCTTCTGTGTTTTCTAGCTCTCCCAAACAGCTACTGTTCCGTTAAGAAGCAGAATGGAAGATTCCAACCATCACATAATTGGTCGGTATGCGTTGTATCGCAAAGTGTGTGCAAGTTTTGTAGCAGCTGGCATGTGTTCGCAGACTTTATTTTGCTTCAACCGACCTCTGGCGACTCTATTCCCGTTCAAGAAATAAAACATCACAGCGTCCGATGCGCAGTCAATTATGCGAAAAATGCAGACTTCCTAAATCTGTTACTTCGAATTTGTGTCCATCAATTCCAACGACTTCCGAATGGCCATAGAATACTCCCGAATGTAATGATAAGAAAATACATATTCACTAAATCATTGAAATAGATCTCAATCCCCCCAAAAGATGACGGTGTGCATAATCGTGATATGCCATACCATTGGTTAACATGACCTCACAGCATGCTATGAAACGGGTCTGTCTCTGCCCAATGCGCCCTCATGTAGTATCCATCCCCGGCGTGTGACATATAAAATGTCCGCTAAGCTTTAGATTGTGATATCTTGCAAACGTAGTAGAATCGGGCCCTCTGGATCGGCCAATCGAGCTAAAAACTCCATGACGTGTAACAGTGCATGACCAGATTCTCATTTTTGGAAAGCTGAATGTTTTCAGCTTCATGTTTTCACACCCAGAAACAGAGATCACGGACCCAGCAGACAGCATTTATTTCCAACCTTCCCACCACTCCTGGGATCTCCGGCAGTGCACTGAACTGCACATTGTATACTGATGAATGTACGGAACACTCGGGGGGACGGGGCAAAAACAGGAGAAAGCTACTCTGTAGACGTCTCTGGGTTCAGCAACAGAGATGGGATAATATCGACTACTTTAGCAGTTCTATGCTAACGCCACTGTCATAGAACGTCTTTTATGCGAGGGATTCGAAAACTGTTTGCTGGGCGCGAGATAGGCTGTGTTATGCAAGCCAGGGTTTTATGTTGTTAACTGTAAAGAACATGCCTAGGAAATCTATCGTCCCTCTTCTCCCAAAACAACTTTCGACTTCCCAATCATAGACAGGCCTAGGAAAAGGAAAAGATGAGACATTCGCCCCCCACCCCCAGGTTGTCAGGGCCAATAAAGCGTCATATTATGAAGGTGGCAGGCCGATATCATGTGTATGGCGCAGGAATGATTGTGTCTGACCCCGTATTGGTAGGGATTTGTCACCTCTTCCCTGCTGAGTGTTTATTTTTGTTGTTGGTTCGACACTCATGTTCCCAAACACCGGGTGTTGTACATGCACTGCGAGTCACCTGATGATCTCTGAAAGTGCGCCCGGCCGAATCAGTTTGTGTGAATGTACTGCATTTCATTGGCTTCGCGTACTTTGACGTATACGCATGCCAATTGTGCGCACACTCAAGTCTACGTAAGCACGAACGCACACATGCGCAAATGTAAGTGAGCGCAAATGTATGGGGCCAATTGTATGGGGCCAATGTATGGAAATGTATGGGGCCATTGCGTATATGAATATAGGTCAGGGCAAATGTACGTGAATATGCGGAAATGTACATACACAGATGCAAGGGAACTTACCCATGTTTGCATGCACAAGTGTACTTCGGAGTAGCTGCACGTAAGCAACCGTACGTCAGAACACAGGCGTGCTCAGAATATTGTTAAAATGTAGTTGTATTAAGAAGACCAGAGGTGTCTGTAGATTTATTACAATTACTAAAGTGGGGTTCGTTTAGGCCTGAATCTATGGGGTGGATCCCCCAATCTATCCCCTCCATCTCGAAATCTATTGGACACATATCGAAACTGGACAGCTCAGGTTCGTCTAATATACACTTTAAGAATGTCGAAATGTCAACCTTCCCAGTGGAGAGCTCAGGAGGTAAAACGATTGGTGGATTGATAAAGGCTATTTGGGCTTGCGTTTAAATTTTACGTCCACAAAATTGTCATAGCTCGGAACAAATGGTTTTTAATGGTGTAAAGCACTAGATGTCCATACATGCACATGCAAAACATCCAATGGTGCAGCCAGAAGCCTGAGGAAGGGAAGGTATGATTCGTTCCTTGCTTCTGATCTTCACAGTCAGTGCCACAAACTTGGACGTAGCTAAGAAGGTGACTGGATCGGTCACCCCGTTCTTGGGATTCTACGGGTCCATGACACGGCCCGAGGGCCATGCTAGTGGCCCATTCGCACTCCTCTACGCTATTGTCTTGGAGGAGACCGAATGTTCAACATAACGTTTTTAGGTGTTGTTTGGTGCCTGAGAACGCCTCCAAGCCCTTGCAAATAATAGCGGGCCCCTTGAGATGTCTACGATGTACACAAGTGGTGGGGAAGGAGGCAGATTGGGACGCTGGAATCCCTCCCACACATCTATGATTATCTACAATTGGTTGTGGGAACATGAATAGGAAACAATTATTGAATCAGCAATACAACTCTGACATAGAAACTATTCCTTTTATAAGCAACTGTATTCGTGATCCATGCTTCTGCAACAATATTTTGGCCAGTTGGCCAGAAGTTGGACTTCTCATATTCGTACAAAAAAACAAACAATGAAATCAAAACATAAATAAACCCAAATGTAAACCTAGACGAGATCATTGTTTTCGAACAATGTCTCTTGTCGAAACCCAGCGTCTTCAGGTACAATCGCTTCAGTCAATATGGAAGATGGCTCATAAAATGGCCATACAAGAGATATCGAACGAGAGCCATGCGGGGAGCAGCAGCATCGTGGAGGCGGCTGACAGCTTCAGTGTGTACTGACATTCGGTTGTGAACACATAGCAAATATTCATCAGCAAATATACATGGCTTTGCATTATCGGGGATCGATATGGCATGTCCATTATGGCACTAACCCCGCCGGTCGGGTTCAGTGTGACCCGGCGAAGTCGCTGATGACTAGCGATTGCAATAGAATCCCACAACTTGTGGTCGACCACGAGTCGCTAAAGTCACGGCACCAGCCTACCCAAGGCTCCGTGCCGTCTGGCGCGAGCCGTTCCGTGGCGGTGGCACCTAGTTGTAGACGTGGTCAGCCAATACACTGACACGCACATGACGGCGCACACGTTGCCGGCTGGACCTAGCTGCCGACGTGGTCAGCCAACACACTGACAGACACACGTGGCCGGCTGGACCTAGTTGTCGACGTGGTCAGCCAACACACTGACACACACATGACGGCGTACACGTGGCCGGCTGGACATGACAAAACTTTTCAGCCACTTCCTTTTCAATGCCATTTTCAGACACTTCAATTCATTTCAATTCCAGTGTATTTCAATTTTTCAGATTTACCATTGCTAAATATGATTTTTTGGTGACTAATGTTGCACGAAAATTAGCAAGGTTCACTACTTATCTCTAACTATGAACGTCTAGTTTTATGTCGTATGTGTTGGACCTGATTCACTATCACCATAGTGAATCAGGTCCAACAATGTTAGAGCAATGTTTTAAGTATGTTTAACGTTGCCCTCTCGTAGCAGGAAAAACATAAATTATCGGACGATGGTTTTATGGTAGCAAAGATGAACATGCAATTTCATTTCCCATGCTATCCTGTTTTATGGGGACATATTCCCCCAGGCCGGGAAATGCGTCCCTCTGAAAAGGTTCCAGTGTTCCTGCTCGCATTTTTCAGCTTGATGCGCCTCTATTAAATAAAAAGGCTCCCCTTGGAAGGAAAGGCGCCCCTTGGGGAAGAGCCGAGTGCATCCCACCCCTCGAATTTTGCAGCGAGAGGCGCCACTTCAGGCGCTTTCACAGTGAAGCCGATCCAAAGAAATGGCGCCTCTCCAGACAGGTGCCCACATGATAATTCCTGGGTTCTATACCTGATTAAAACGTTGCTCTCTCGCGGTTATGAACTCGGGCTAGTTATAAAATTGTGCGCATTCACGTGTGGCGTCTCTTGCAAATTTGACAACTACAGTTGAGTCATTAAGAGGAAAGCGGTCAAACTGAAAAAAAGTTATATGTTTTGTATGTCCGTAACAGCAATGTGGCAGCGTAAATTAAAAACCAGCGATGAGAGCACCGTCCGAACAGGTTCCGACGGATTTCTTGGGGAGCCCCTAGTCATATAGGATACGAGTGACTGCTATCACAAAGGCTGCAAACGGACATAGATCTGACCGTCCTATTCCTATTACACTCAATAATTGTAAACACGCCGGACCTTCGACATTTTTTAAGTTACTTCGATATCTCAACATTCTGATACCGTACGGCAAGCCACGCGAAGTGATACCCACATGATGCAAATTGAAGCCATAACCACGAAACCCAAGGACTCTGAATATTAACACACGCCCTGGAGGGGAGGGGGGAGCAAAATCCACCTACCCCTCCAGTTTTTCGTACATCACTCCACATAGTTACTGGCAGAAAAACACCATTGTTTGCGTACCTGCTTAGAATTGACAGGCGCGTTGCTTAAAGCATGAAAAACGGAAATCGGCCAACAAATTTCGAGTTAGGGGCCGTTAAAGTCCAAATATCTCGCAGCGCCAATCCACAAAAATCGGCGTTGATGCGCTTCCCATAGATTGGCAAAAGGGAAATGTTCTTGGCAACACTAGCGACTTGTTTCATGTATATTATTATGTCATATAGTTTCAAAGTTATGTTAGGTCACCGAGGTCAAGTTAGATCCAGTTCATGACAGGTTAATGGAACCAAACTTGGTCAACTGGAATGCTGTCATAAATGCAAATGACCGTCCTGCGGTTTATGTCACTTTGTGTGTTATTCCATACACATCTTGAAAACTACTGTTTGTCATTGTGTACCTAAGTGCTTCCATACTTTATTCATGTACTTCACTCCATTCTTTGCGAAGCCCATTGCGACGAGCCGCCCAACGAAGATGTCAGGGGGGGGGGGGCGGCCCGGTTACAGTAACCGCAGCGGGTAATGTCCCGATAAAATGCTGCTATATAGATGACCTGAGGTCAAATGTCGGGTCTAGCATCTGCACTGCATCAGTAGTAACGTCCAAAACACATTGATTCCCATTTTGGGGTGTTCAAACACAATCACAGCGATCCATAACAATGACAAGCCAAGCCACGCAAAACCAGAACATTTTGACATATTTTGACCTAGATATTGGTCATGATATAGCCTAGATATAGAAATTTCATGGCCAATATCCTTGAAGATATTGGCCATGAAATTTCAACACAATAGAGTTCACTATCGTACCCACCTACCCTGGGAATTTCGTTTCACCAGCTTTAATAGGAGCCGTGAACTTAAGGGCGGAATCCGCCCCCTCCAGTGCGTGTAATTTTCAGACGCTTTCCAGGGCGCATGTTAAACTAATCTTTGACCTTGGGGTTTGATCTGACATGCCCCAGATTGACATGCTACTACAGAGTTTCCCACGGGCTATCTCTTGATACCAAGCATTGGTAGCTTTTGGAGAAAACGAAGGAACGTTGGGCGACAGAAGAAATGAGTTCGACCTTTGACTTTGAAAATTAGAGTGATTTCTGAACAGTTTGATGGAGTACGACACAACACGTTGAGTCACTGTACAGGATGAGAATTGAAGACATAGCGACGAGGCACGAGGACGTCGAACCATTTAAACTAACCCTCGGTCTTGTGCTTTGACATTGACATTGATCCGGTTTGAAATGTTGCTTGAGGTGCACCACAGGCTATTGCTTGGTATCAGATGCGAGTAGGTTAGGGCGAAGAAGAAAATGCGAGGCGACTAAGGAAATCGGTTTGACTTTTGACCTTAGAAATTAGTTACATTTGGTAGCATTATGGTACGGTATAAGCCACGTCGAGTGATACCCACTTGGTGCAAATTGAACCCATAGCGACGAACCGCGAGGACTTGAAAAAATTAAAACTAGCCTTTTAGCTTTAGGATTGATCTTGCCACATCCTGGTTCAAAAATGTTACTCGAGGGTTCACCATGGGCTGTCGATTGATAATGGATCTGGGTAGGCTTGGGCGAAAACTGTAAGGAGGCTTACATTTGTCGGCACCATAATATCTTTCCTATCCGAACAGGCCGCCAGACATCCAGTCAGATCCTGGCAGTCCTACTCGTCCCGCACAAACACTTGCCCGGAAAGCGCCCGCGTGTGACGCCGGCGCCTACATGAACGCGGCGTTTCCGTCAAACAAGCTGCACATGCGAATGGCGCCGACGCCCAAGATCAAAGGGGCGGCCCGACAACAGACGGCGAGCGTAAATAACGGGTCGGCCCCGCGAACAGCTAGCTGCAAACACCATCTGGAGCACCCCGGAAGAAGGGACATCGGCCCGTGAGGTCGGTGCCGTGACCTAGATCCGTCACCACCCAAAATCTAGAACACCATGCAGGCCCCAGGCGACAAAGCCAACGGCACATTCCACCAATCAAAAGCGCGAGCTTTCTCCCAAGCCCTGGGAGTGGGCTTCAGAAAAAAAAGGAGGCGTGGCTTCGGAAAATGGCTACAAAAATGGCTACAGAAGAACGCGCTGGGAGGAGATCTCTCCGGAAGGACTCAGTGTCCGAGGCGGTCAAGAAGATCGAGACAACGACGCACCGAAACCACCGGCAAAATGTGAGTGTCGCCGATCGACGCCTCCCCTCCATCTTCTGGCTGTCCTATGGCGCCCTTACTTCGCGAAAACCGTCCGGGCTCTCCCCGCCCGGCGCCGTCGCCCCATCCTACGAGGGTGCCAACAGGCCATTCATT
Source organism: Imbricaverruca yamaguchii (assembly GCA_034440575.1). Lineage (NCBI taxonomy): Eukaryota > Metazoa > Arthropoda > Thecostraca > Neoverrucidae > Imbricaverruca > Imbricaverruca yamaguchii. The sequence goes on from JAOTOL010001329.1 coordinate 58,702, forward strand.
GGGTGATTAGCCGGGGAGGGATGTGCGAACGGACTAGTGGGGTAACTTCGCACGTCTACTATAGAAGGGTAGGGTAGGTACACATGTAGGGGGGGGGGGGGGGGGTGGATGGAGAATGCGTGTGACGGGACTGCGCTCCGACCCTGTTTGTCAAACCGTGTAAAGATATGTAAATATACTAACCTGCGTGATGGAAATGTTTAAGTGACCGGTCGGCACAGGGAACGATTGCCAAGCTGTCGACGAGCATAGCTTGGGCTGATGAACGGGAATACTTGCCCCAAACCGGATCCCAATATCCGTCATTGTCAGGTCCCCGGACACGGGTGGGCCTTGAAAAGGGCTATCTCCCGTTCCGTATGCCATTCGCTGAGAACGCGTTTGTGCAACATCCGTCATTGTCAGGTCCCCGGACATGGGTGGGCCTTGGAAAGGGCTATCTCTCGTTCCGGTTTTGCCACGCGTCGTAAGACCATTGTCTCTCCCACTCTCCTCGTCCTAATCATTCGACCCGCACCTTAACCGGAGCTTTAACAAGTGTTATTATAGCCTAACGTCTCACCGTGGTGCAAACCAATTCAAAATCCAGCAACTCTTGGGGCGCCCTCCAGCTACGCGTTGAGTGGCGAGACCTTCTGGATAAACAAGAGGGCATTGACGTCCAAAGCCAATGGCCGAGTCCGAGACCCTCCTTGGGGACCAGCAGCAATGGATGACGTCAGACCTACGACCCTAACGAACGGTGCCCGCGTAGTAAATACCTCAGCGACCAGGCACGAGGAGGGGAAGATATTTACGTCCAGAATTGAAATGGCGGCCGTGCCGCGGGTGATGAGGGGTGCGCGCGCTATGGCCGGGTCATCAACAGCCGACCCGTAGACGGAGATCGTACCATGAGTACTTCCCGACAAGGTGGAATCATTTACACAATTATGCTTGGATATGTGCATGATGTCAATTTGCACTATAAAGTACATTTATAAGCGAGTTGGCCGACCTGCGAGCCGTCCTCCTATGGACTGAACGTTTTCCGAGCGACGGTGGTGAATGTTGAAGCCAGTTAAATTGCCTAAAATATTATTACTGTTATATATATGACGCGCGTTTGGTTAAGGCCTGATTGCCAGAGGGTACGATGAACGGACACTTCGGGGGTACTAGTTCACCTGCTCTGGATCTTTGACCGCAAAATCACGCTGGCCTCTGCGATCCAGAGGTGCAGGTGAGGTGGCGAACATGGTATGCATGTGGGAGGGGCCGGTAAAGGGGCCACAACAGTGCGTTCGCCGGAAGTCTGGCGCCGGACTATAGGGTATTGGCAAAACACTGCCCGGTGGTTTGTCCACCCCCGAACCCTGCACGTGGGCACGGTTGGTGCAGACAGTTCGAGGCGCATGATGGACGGGTTTGGCATGCCGTAAGACCCCAATGCCACAACTCATAGGGCCGGCTAGGATATAAAGACGACCGGGTACGTGACCAACCTGGTAGGGATCCGTGCTCGCCCGTTGGTTATGTCAGACCTGGTCGCAAGTGTACGACGAATAAGGCCCGGCGCGGCATCGATCGAACTTAAGGTTAGGTGTGTCGGTCAAAGACATCAGAGCACTTGTATCAGCCCTCGGAGTCAGTACGATGAGCCCCCTCGTTGCAGTTAAGACTTTGTCCAGGCGAGAAACGCTGCTAATAATGGCTAGGCCAGCCATGATTGCCAGTGAGAGGTTTACTTGGGCCAGTAACACCATCAAAATTAGAGCATTGGCCTGTCGATCTACGTGTTTGTGTACCGCTGAAAAAGGGGGAGGGGAGTTAAATTTGGAGACCAAGCAATTAATTAATTGATAAGGAGAGCATGAATGGGGCCAGCGAATGCGAAGTGAATGAAGGGAGTGAACGTGAGTAGGTAGATTTAAGGATCAGCGGAAGCCGCTTGGGGCTCAACACAGGCACCTATTTCGTGCGGAACATTGTGCAAAATTATACTAATACTAGCGTCCAAAAAGTCCCAACACGGACATGTCATTCAAACCAATGACAAATTTAATTGTCATCAATTCTCTCATGCAACGTATTCATTATAATCTGGCTAAAGACTCTCACTTACCTATATGGTGTTCCCAAAACTTTGACCTCGCACATATATAAATTCGTGTTAGGGACGGAAACTCAAACCAACATCACGACGGCTGTGGTTTGGGGATGTGTGGTGGAATTGGCGGTGAAAAAACAACAGAATACACCACTGACAGTTTCAGTTTAGTTTAGGCTGCATCAAGAATAAATTGTCCACACCCCCTTCACACACCCACTATCTAAAATACATTTCACACACCCATACCACTCAGTCGAGTTTAAGTGAGGTTAGCAACAGATAAAACACGCTAGAGGTTACATGTTATACACACAGTTTATCACAAATACAGTCCACTCACACACACACCCCACTCACCCCATCCCACGCACCCACACACCCATACACCAATACACCCCCACCACATTTACCGCACCCACCCCACCCACACCCCGCACACCACACCCACCCGCCACCACCCCACGCACCCCACCGACGGTAGAGCCGCCACCCATACAAAACCACAAAAAATATGAGGCAACCGAAGAAATCAGCTTGAATTTTGATCCGTCAAGACTATATATCAAGAATGACATCCATTTTCTGCAAATTAAAGCAATAGCGACGAAACGCGAGGACATCGAAGAACTGAATCAAACCTTTGACCTTGACCTGTCCCGGTTTGAAATGTCACTCGAGTGTTCACCACTGATTATTGCCTGATGCCAGATTTGGATAGGTTTGAGAGAAAAAGAAGAAAATAGGCGATCGAAGGATCAGCCTGGCCTTTTCTCTTGAAAAAATAGATTGCTTAGCTTTCTGATACTGCATAGCAAGCCACATTGAATGATCCTCATTTGATGCAAATTACATACGTGCTTACGGCTCCCCATGACTTCCCTCAATAGTCTCGAAGGTACCCAAGAACACCTAGAGTCACATTTGTTCAAGATATATCAATATATGAGCAGGTGAATGCAACCTAAGACGTATAAAGCCCAGCGATAATGCAAATTTGTTGCCTAGCAGAGCACAATTTTCTACCCGAGTGAATACAGAAGATGGTCAAGGTTCATGTTCTTCAAGTATTGGTTGGAAGCAAAAAAATGTCAATCTGGGGCATGTCAGATCAAACCCCAAGGTAAAAGATTAGTTTAACATGCGCCCTGGAAAGCGTCTGAAAATTACACGCACTGGAGGGGGCGGATTCCGCCCTTAAGTTCACGGCTCCTATTAAAGCTGGTGAAACGAAATTCCCAGGGTAGGTGGGTACGATAGTGAACTCTATTGTGTTGAAATTTCATGGCCAATATCTTCAAGGATATTGGCCATGAAATTTCTATATCTAGGCTATATCATGACCAATATCTAGGTCAAAATATGTCAAAATGTTCTGGTTTTGCGTGGCTTGGCTTGTCATTGTTATGGATCGCTGTGATTGTGTTTGAACACCCCAAAATGGGAATCAATGTGTTTTGGACGTTACTACTGATGCAGTGCAGATGCTAGACCCGACATTTGACCTCAGGTCATCTATATAGCAGCATTTTATCGGGACATTACCCGCTGCGGTTACTGTAACCGGGCCGCCCCCCCCCCTGACATCTTCGTTGGGCGGCTCGTCGCAATGGGCTTCGCAAAGAATGGAGTGAAGTACATGAATAAAGTATGGAAGCACTTAGGTACACAATGACAAACAGTAGTTTTCAAGATGTGTATGGAATAACACACAAAGTGACATCAACCGCAGGACGGTCATTTGCATTTATGACAGCATTCCAGTTGACCAAGTTTGGTTCCATTAACCTGTCATGAACTGGATCTAACTTGACCTCGGTGACCTAACATAACTTTGAAACTATATGACATAATAATATACATGAAACAAGTCGCTAGTGTTGCCAAGAACATTTCCCTTTTGCCAATCTATGGGAAGCGCATCAACGCCGATTTTTGTGGATTGGCGCTGCGAGATATTTGGACTTTAACGGCCCCTAACTCGAAATTTGTTGGCCGATTTCCGTTTTTCATGCTTTAAGCAACGCGCCTGTCAATTCTAAGCAGGTACGCAAACAATGGTGTTTTTCTGCCAGTAACTATGTGGAGTGATGTACGAAAAACTGGAGGGGTAGGTGGATTTTGCTCCCCCCTCCCCTCCAGGGCGTGTGTTAATATTCAGAGTCCTTGGGTTTCGTGGTTATGGCTTCAATTTGCATCATGTGGGTATCACTTCGCGTGGCTTGCCGTACGGTATCAGAATGTTGAGATATCGAAGTAACTTAAAAAATGTCGAAGGTCCGGCGTGTTTACAATTATTGAGTGTAATAGGAATAGGACGGTCAGATCTATGTCTGTTTGCAGCCTTTGTGATAGCAGTCACTCGTATCCTATATGACTAGGGGCTCCCCAAGAAATCCGTCGTAACCTGTTCGGACGGTGCTCTCATCGCTGGTTTTTAATTTACGCTGCCACATTGCTGTTACGGACATACAAAACATATAACTTTTTTTTTCAGTTTGACCGCTTTCCTCTTAATGACTCAACTGTAGTTGTCAAATTTGCAAGAGAAGCCACACGTGAATGCGCACAATTTTATAACTAGCCCGAGTTCATAACCGCGAGAGAGCAACGTTTTAATCAGGTATAGAACCCAGGAATTATCATGTGGGCACCTGTCTGGAGAGGCGCCATTTCTTTGGATCGGCTTCACTGTGAAAGCGCCTGAAGTGGCGCCTCTCGCTGCAAAATTCGAGGGGGTGGGATGCACTCGGCTCTTCCCCAAGGGGCGCCTTTCCTTCCAAGGGGAGCCTTTTTATTTAATAGAGGCGCATCAAGCTGAAAAATGCGAGCAGGAACACTGGAACCTTTTCAGAGGGACGCATTTCCCGGCCTGGGGGAATGTGTCCCCATAAAACAGGATAGCATGGGAAATGAAATTGCATGTTCATCTTTGCTACCATAAAACCATCGTCCGATAATTTATGTTTTTCCTGCTACGAGAGGGCAACGTTAAACATACTTAAAACATTGCTCTAACATTGTTGGACCTGATTCACTATGGTGATAGTGAATCAGGTCCAACACATACGACATAAAACTAGACGTTCATAGTTAGAGATAAGTAGTGAACCTTGCTAATTTTCGTGCAACATTAGTCACCAAAAAATCATATTTAGCAATGGTAAATCTGAAAAATTGAAATACACTGGAATTGAAATGAATTGAAGTGTCTGAAAATGGCATTGAAAAGGAAGTGGCTGAAAAGTTTTGTCATGTCCAGCCGGCCACGTGTACGCCGTCATGTGTGTGTCAGTGTGTTGGCTGACCACGTCGACAACTAGGTCCAGCCGGCCACGTGTGTCTGTCAGTGTGTTGGCTGACCACGTCGGCAGCTAGGTCCAGCCGGCAACGTGTGCGCCGTCATGTGCGTGTCAGTGTATTGGCTGACCACGTCTACAACTAGGTGCCACCGCCACGGAACGGCTCGCGCCAGACGGCACGGAGCCTTGGGTAGGCTGGTGCCGTGACTTTAGCGACTCGTGGTCGACCACAAGTTGTGGGATTCTATTGCAATCGCTAGTCATCAGCGACTTCGCCGGGTCACACTGAACCCGAACGGCGGGGTTAGTGCCATAATGGACATGCCATATCGATCCCCGATAATACAAAGCCATGTATATTTGCTGATGAATATTTGCTATGTGTTCACAACCGAATGTCAGTACACACTGAAGCTGTCAGCCGCCTCCACGATGCTGCTGCTCCCCGCATGGCTCTCGTTCGATATCTCTTGTATGGCCATTTTATGAGCCATCTTCCATATTGACTGAAGCGATTGTACCTGAAGACGCTGGGTTTCGACAAGAGACATTGTTCGAAAACAATGATCTCGTCTAGGTTTACATTTGGGTTTATTTATGTTTTGATTTCATTGTTTGTTTTTTTGTACGAATATGAGAAGTCCAACTTCTGGCCAACTGGCCAAAATATTGTTGCAGAAGCATGGATCACGAATACAGTTGCTTATAAAAGGAATAGTTTCTATGTCAGAGTTGTATTGCTGATTCAATAATTGTTTCCTATTCATGTTCCCACAACCAATTGTAGATAATCATAGATGTGTGGGAGGGATTCCAGCGTCCCAATCTGCCTCCTTCCCCACCACTTGTGTACATCGTAGACATCTCAAGGGGCCCGCTATTATTTGCAAGGGCTTGGAGGCGTTCTCAGGCACCAAACAACACCTAAAAAAGTTATGTTGAACATTCGGTCTCCTCCAAGACAATAGCGTAGAGGAGTGCGAATGGGCCACTAGCATGGCCCTCGGGCCGTGTCATGGACCCGTAGAATCCCAAGAACGGGGTGACCGATCCAGTCACCTTCTTAGCTACGTCCAAGTTTGTGGCACTGACTGTGAAGATCAGAAGCAAGGAACGAATCATACCTTCCCTTCCTCAGGCTTCTGGCTGCACCATTGGATGTTTTGCATGTGCATGTATGGACATCTAGTGCTTTACACCATTAAAAACCATTTGTTCCGAGCTATGACAATTTTGTGGACGTAAAATTTAAACGCAAGCCCAAATAGCCTTTATCAATCCACCAATCGTTTTACCTCCTGAGCTCTCCACTGGGAAGGTTGACATTTCGACATTCTTAAAGTGTATATTAGACGAACCTGAGCTGTCCAGTTTCGATATGTGTCCAATAGATTTCGAGATGGAGGGGATAGATTGGGGGATCCACCCCATAGATTCAGGCCTAAACGAACCCCACTTTAGTAATTGTAATAAATCTACAGACACCTCTGGTCTTCTTAATACAACTACATTTTAACAATATTCTGAGCACGCCTGTGTTCTGACGTACGGTTGCTTACGTGCAGCTACTCCGAAGTACACTTGTGCATGCAAACATGGGTAAGTTCCCTTGCATCTGTGTATGTACATTTCCGCATATTCACGTACATTTGCCCTGACCTATATTCATATACGCAATGGCCCCATACATTTCCATACATTGGCCCCATACAATTGGCCCCATACATTTGCGCTCACTTACATTTGCGCATGTGTGCGTTCGTGCTTACGTAGACTTGAGTGTGCGCACAATTGGCATGCGTATACGTCAAAGTACGCGAAGCCAATGAAATGCAGTACATTCACACAAACTGATTCGGCCGGGCGCACTTTCCGAGATCATCAGGTGACTCGCAGTGCATGTACAACACCCGGTGTTTGGGAACATGAGTGTCGAACCAACAACAAAAATAAACACTCAGCAGGGAAGAGGTGACAAATCCCTACCAATACGGGGTCAGACACAATCATTCCTGCGCCATACACATGATATCGGCCTGCCACCTTCATAAGGTGACGCTTTATTGGCCGTCACAACCTGGGGGTGGGGGGGCGAATGTCTCATCTTTTCCTTTTCATAGGCCTGTCTATGATTGGGAAGTCGAAAGTTGTTTTGGGAGAAGAGGGACGATATATTTCCTAGGCATGTTCTTTACAGTTAACAACATAAAACCCTGGCTTGCATAACACAGCCTATCTCGCGCCCAGCAAACAGTTTTAGAATCCCTCGCATAAAAGACGTTCTATGACAGTGGCGTTAGCATAGAACTGCTAAAGTGGTCGATATTATCCCATCTCTGTTGCTGAACCCAGAGACGTCTACAGAGTAGCTTTCTCCTGTTATTGTCCCGTCCCCCGAGTGTTCCGTACATTCATCAGTATACAATGTGCATTTCAGTGCACTGCCGGAGATCCCAGGAGTGGTGGGAAGGTTGGAAATAAATGCTGCCTGCTGGGTCCGTGATCTCTGTTTCTGGGTGTGAAAACATGAAGCTGAAAACATTCAGCTTTCCAAAAATGAGAATCTGGTCATGGACTGTTGCACGTCATGGAGTTTTTAGCTCGATTGGCCAATCCAGAGGGCCCGATTCTATTACGTTTGCAAGATATCACAATCTAAAGCTTAGCGGACATTTTATATGTCACACGCCGGGGATGGATACTACATGAGGGCGCATTGGGCAGAGACAGACCCGTTTCATAGCATGCTGTGAGGTCATGTTAACCAATGGTATGGCATATCACGATTATGCACACCGTCATCTTTTGGGGGATTGAGATCTATTTCAACGATTTAATGAATATGTATTTTCTTATCATTACATTCGGGAGTATCTTATGGCCATTCGGAAGTCGTTGGAATTGATGGACACAAATTTGAAGCAACAGATTTAGGAAGTCTGCATTTTTCGCATAATTGACTGCGCATCGGACGCTGTGATATTTTATTTCTTGAACGGGAATAGAGTCGCCAGAGGTCGGTTGAAGCAAAATAAAGTCTGCGAACACATGCCAGCTGCTACAAAACTTGCACACACTTTGCGATACGACACATACCGACCAATTATGTGATGGTTGGAATCTTCCATTCTGCTTCTTAACGGAACAGTAGCTGTTTGGAAGAGCTAGAAAACATAGAAGGAATTAGCCAAATTCTTACAGAATCACACACGTAAGTTCCGTTAACATAACTACAAGACAAGATTAAGATAGGAAAAATCTTATATTCAGCTACAATTTCCAACCGCAAAATCAAATGATGCTATACAAAAATAGACCGGAGCTTTTCATTTCATCGCATAAAGTTTAACAAGAAATACAGTGTCGGTGCATTCTGTGGAACTTTACCACTGTTTAACTGATTAAGCCGAGGTGCTTTAGATGTACGCAAATACAATCGTACATGATGAGTAATACATGAGTAATTCTTTCCTTGAGGATTTGGAACGGTGATCTAGCCTGGTGGTCGCTTACCTACAAAAAGCAGTTACTTCGTCCAGCAAGCTCTATCGCGACATAAAAAATTCCAACACCGTGCAAGTAAAAGAGAGCCAACTCGTAATGCAACTTGAGTGCACAAGAAGCAGGAGGCTATAATGAAGTATGGGTAACCCGTTCTCGCAGGGTAATGCACATTTTCATCAGCGACACCGTGACGGTTTCGCGATGCGAACAAACATCGCATTTTAATCGAAAGAAAAAATGCTTTATTGGAGGAAATTCTAGTCCAACAAACATTCGGCTGCCAGCGGATTTATAGCAAAACAACCACAAAAACATACAATTATAGCGGAAACACTAGAGAGGATAGGTTTGTACTCAAGATGAAGTTTCCATTTAGACAAAATGTGTTGCCACGGGAGCTGTGCATCCCATAATCAAAAATGAAGAAAATATGTACTTTTGAATGATGTACATTCGTCCAGTACACTCTACAATTACCTACGTTATTTGAATATAATTGTTAATCTGAAAGAAAAGTTTTCAACAAAAAGTTTCAAAAGTTGCACAAAAGATGCGACATGGGGGCTTTCTCCGTCGGTATTTTTGGATATTTGGACATTAATATCAATATTTGCTATGGCAAAATGTTGTTTTCGAGACGCGACCTCCGAATAACCGGCTTGAATTACATGCTTATGGTATTATAATGGGCAACGCAACCACTCAGAAGGTAAGAAAATACCGTGAAATCACCCTACTTCACCGACTCAGCAGAAATCACAATTTTTGGAAGAAAAAAATTGGGGAAAAAATTCCCAAAACTGTGAGAATTCCTAAGTGGCCTGATCCCATATTCCCCCAGAAAAAATCGGTCAGCGATTTTCCAAACCAAACTCCGAATCACCCACTCCGGGCAAAAGCGCCAAGTCAACTCCTAATCACCCACTTGGGCTTCCCTAACTTTTCATCAGCGACACCGTGACTGGTTCGCGACTCGAACCGTCCATTTTCGCGCCACAGACGCTGCGCTTTCTCCGTTCCTTCCCAAGACAGCTGATAAATGGCGTCACCAGGGTACGACTAGTCGGCATATTCAGGGCGGACAATGCAAATATTGCGCGAGAATCACAATGTATTGAACATTTTAGGTAGCCATCAAATCTGATACAAACAGGTCTGAGCAGGGTGTGCGTACTTTGCATCCGCCACTGTGCCGCATATCAGCTTCCCACGGGGCGACGGCCGGTTCCCAACGTCTGAAAAGTTAACAATGTGCGCACACAGAAAAAGCGTATTCAACGACACATCCTGCCATCTAGTGAGAAATATTGTTATCTACACTTCAACTTTCAATCGCATGACATTCATTCAATATCCGTTGCTATAATACCAAGACCATGCTGCTACCTAGCGATAGCTATCCGAAATGATGCTTCTATAAAATTATGTAGTTCTTGAATCTGTGGAGGTTATGACCGCTTCGGAGTTGTGGAGGTTATGACCTGTGGAGGTTATGACCGCTCCGTACTTGTGGAGGTTGCAACCTGTGGGGATTACGACCTGTGGAGGTTATGACCTGTGGAGGTTATGACCGCTTCGGAGTTGTGGAGGTTACGACCTGTGGAGGTTATGATACGTCTCCGTTTTACCGAGCTTCCCATAATGCATGGTATTATAGTTTTTAAGCGATTATATCACTCAGATTTGAACAGTTATGGTTGTTGATGCAATATAGCTCATATTTTATGTTCCGAGTGTGCACTACATCGTTGGCATTGAAAGAACGTGGAACGATGGACAAACACAAGAGAAGCTGTGGCTTCATTTCAACGAATCCAAGTCGCATTGGGAATATGCAAAATCATTATCTCCGTGAGATAGTACGATTTTGGTTTCGCTGTTGACTGGTATTCGTAGAAACTATCCACATTTCCAGTCACACTCGCGATCATATCGATTTGAAGTTCAACCATGCACAATTAAAAGTTGTTATTGGCTTGGTTAGTGCTTCCGTTGATGGCGTCGGTGCTGACTGTTAAGATGCCTCATTTCACTCGTATATTAAATGTTGATGGTGTGCTGTATTATCTACTTACAAAGTCCAACTGTTCGATCGAGTTGCGGCATGGCCTTCACCAGAGATGATGCCCCCTTGAGACCAAATGGCTAAGGACATAAACACATCACAAAAAGCAAAACAAAAGCAGTGTTAATAATAGTGACATTGCCGTAGTTACGCTCCAGTTACAGCCGAAAAGCAGACGTAGAAATATGCAGGCAGATTATTCGAAAGTGCTGTCAGACACAGACACTGAGCTGGTGATACGGTCGTTCTGCGGGCACTGGTTTAGCATTTGAGGACGTGACAGGTCACAGGTATGATGGCAATTATCTGGATTGCATAGGTCAGCACAGCCACCCAGGGATGTAGGCTTCGCGATCAGGTCTGCATGACGAGGACTAGTCAGCGAGGCAGTGGCCAAGGTAGATGGTACCTGTAACACAATGCCAACCAATCAAATATACCCACATGGCATTTGGGTGAGGCCAGCATCCACGTTGTCCATGCAGGTTTAAGTGGCAGGTTCTAGATGCGCTACATTTATCTTCTCCAAGGGACGGAACAGTCAACTCCTTCGCATTTACCTTTGTACCTTTGCACGCATCACGGTGTGCCATCATACACATTGAGGAAAACCACAGCCATCAAGCACCCTGCATGCACAGGTGAAACAAACACGTCCAAGTATAACATGCAATGTAGGTCTTGTTTATTGGTTGGTTCACGACACACATTATGCACATTCACGGCTAATGGCGCCGCCCACACTGTTTCGCCGGTGGGCCTCGGGATTGGGAAATGTCCTGAGTGGCGCTAGAGTCGAACCCGGGACCTTTGGTACCCATAGCCCGACACCTTAACCACTCGGCCATCCCCGCCCCAAGCAATGCAGGTCTTTGATAGGACGGTGCACAGGTGTCCTTCCGCCATGTGTGGCAAGATTAATGTGAAAAAGTACCAAACAATGGAATTACCTGTTTCATTTCAAGCACCGCGCTACATTCATGAACTCAATAAAGAAAGGGAGAAGCAAAATGAGAGGCATGTGAAGGTACTGACCTCAACAATGTGGTTCAGGAAGAGTGGAGACAACATACAATTTGTGCAAATTTGTATGATTATGTTTGCTACTCTGGCCATTCGTTTATTTTATTAGTATGATGACGCAATATGGGTTTTCATCATGATGCATCTATTCAGCATTTTTAATCCTTCACTATCTCAGAGTGATTATGTTTTTCATCTGCACAGGTACTGAAAACTAATTTTAAGACACTGGGGAGAAGTATTATTGAATTTGTGTTCTGGTGGACCATTTTAGTACACTGTAAGCACATCAGTTTCATAATATTGATCTGAGACATTTACATTGCTATCCTTTAAGGCTGTTTTATTTTGTGAGCAGGGAACAGCAAGCAGCTTCTGGGGGGGGGGAGAGATGCCCGGCTACAACAGCGAGCTCAAAAGAAGCTGCTCAACCAGTTGCTCACCATGGATGTGCAAGATGTGCATGCTGGTCCTGATGATGTAACTTCCAGGTAAGACTAGCTGGCAGCAGTAGCAGTACCTCATTTAAACATGGCATATAGCATATAGGGTGCAGCATACACATATTTGATTATGGTATGTCACTATACATAACTGCATTAAGAGAATACTAATTCAGTGGAAATGGGCAGAACTTTCATTTGGATGCAGTCTTGCATCACCATTAAATGCATAAGACAAACATGTCATGACACATCTGAAACTGCTATTCCAAATCGTGGTGACCTGGGAAGTCAGCATGAATACTTGGATAGGTATATTGTTCCATAGTGTTCAAGATTGTATTGCTACACCCTACAGAGGCCTTGTATGACAATAGGACAACCTATATCATAGCATGATATGATTGTGCCACTGTTACCTGTCAACTTACATTGGTGAATCCAATTGTTGATTTATAGTAGACGAAGTTGCTGATTTTCTTTTTCTGGTTACTCAGTTGGCACCATGGTGAACACAGCCTAGTGTGGTGTATTGTATTTAACACTAAGCAGCACAGGATCTCAGAGTCCACTCATTGTTTGACTTTGTAACATTGTGTGACAGAAAAGGTATCTCCTCCCTCCAATCTGTGAAGTTGACCAGGCGTGAAATTGTCCATTAACACGTCCCGTCTCGGGGGGGGGGGGTCTTCAACCGCACCTCCTCAGGTTTTTCGCAGATAGCGGACGAACGGCGCGCGGTAGCGCGCCCCAATTTAGCATGCCTTTCCCACATCAATTTTACATGCTGATTCAAAATTTTTAGGTCAGGTCATCCAGGGTCAACGAGGTAAGCCAAGGGCAAGTGAGGTCACCTCTAAAAAAGTTCAACCAGTCGTCGCGCTTTAACGGGTACAGATATTTTAATGAATCTTTCAGTGTTTACTTATCTTTACGGATGTAACAAAACGTACGAGTTTAATTTTTCATTTTTTTTTTCGTTTTTGATTAAATAAATTTTGCGTATTTGCCATATTGCAGTTCAAACGCAGTATTCTGGCTAAAGTAACCATGTTTTGTTAGTGCAAGTTGACTTCCAACAACGTTTCTCGGTCTGCTCTACCTATTGGAAAAGGAAAATGTAAGAAAACTTAAAAACTCAAAATTTTGAAATTTCAAAAAATTATATGGGGGCCAAAAAAATTGAAAGCCCTGGTCGATTTTGCTGTCCTTTTCTCATTCCAAATAATTTTTTCTCATATATCCCCCAAAATGAACTCCCAGAGTCAAAAACATAATGTAAGTCGTGAAAAGTCGTGAAAATCTAGCCCCATGGTGACGTCGCTTCTATGGAAATTTCTTTCAGGGGTGGACCCGGACCCTACTCATCGGAAGGCACTCGCGCCTTCCGATGACACCTCTTTCGTTTTCGTGCCATGCTTAGTTTGGATTTTAGAGGGGGGTCTTCAACCGCCCCCCCCCCTCCCCGAGACGGGGTGGGAGGATTTGACAGGAAAGACAGCTGGTTAACATTAAATTGCATCACATGAATGTTGGGATCAGAGTGTGCCCAACAGGCACTGCAGAACACGAACTCTGTTTGCAAAGCTACCATTGCAATCCATTCAGCAATGAAATGCCATAATGTGGGTCTATGATGTCCCTTGTCAGGAACCGTTTTGGCATAATCCATACACAGTATTTTTATCTGGAAGTATGTAGGTCCCGACGTCAATCTCTAATTTTATAGCTGCTGATGTAGTTTCTTCTACCCCTATCCGCGACGCTATTTACCGCCATTAAACGTTTAACATGTAAGATCTAATTACTTTTTCCTTTTTCAGTCCCGAAGATCCACCCGCCGAGAGCACCCAGAGTGCATTAATGGATGGTACCGTCCTGGACCCGACCGCAGATGTCGTGTTCACAACACCACTAGAGGGGATGATTAAGCCAGAAAAGGAAGTAGGAAGATTGAGGACCTGTATCCAGCAACGAAGCAGGAAGTGGGGGAAATCAAAGAGGGCTTTGCTACGCCAGGTGAAGGTATTACGGAAGAAGGCCACAATTATGGACCGCCTTCTTGCCGCGGGTGTCCTCTCCTCGGAGCAAATCCGCCTTGCGGCAACTGGGGGCCCAGATACGCTGGAGTGCCAAGGACGTCTCGAAAGCGCTGGGCCTCCGCTGTATCACCCGAAAGGGTTACGGGTACGCCCAGAATGTTCTAAAGCTGCCTCTGCCATCTGTCAGTACCCTCTCCCGCTGGACCCGCGCCTTTCGCGTTGTTCCGGGGTCATGGAGGCCGCCACATCCGTCCTAGAGGCTGCCACAAAGGGCATGGACACCATCCAGTGGCTGCGTGTAATTTCTTTTGATGAGATGTGTCTCGACAGCCGACACTGCTACGACGCTGCAGCGGACCAGGTGCTGGCAGCCTCCAAGCTGCAGGTTCTGATGGTCCGTGGCCTCTGCGCGCCATGGAGGCAGCCAATATTTTATGATTTTGACAAAGCTATGACTCCTGAAAAGCTCGCACAGGTGGTCGTGCGTCTAGAAGATATGGACCTTGCGGTGGTCGCGGCCGTTAGCGACATGGGCTCCGGCAACGAGGTGATGTGGTAGCATGCAGGTGTCACCGAAATGAAAACGTGGATCTCCAACCCAGCCGACGACAGCAGGTTAGGCGCAATATACCTAACAATCTTGGTTGTACTTCCGTGCATGTACTTGCACCATGTCGTACATGCTTGTATGTTCTTGGTTGAAGATGCATTATGTAACTGTCATCCGTACCTGGCCAGCTACCACCTCCACCTCTTTGATATTAGCCAAACTATCAGGGCTAGAAGTCTAGATTTTGCAAAGCTGTCTTTTCGTCCTTTGTTGAGGTGAACTGAAGAAACTTACGTTTCTTTATTTATAGCAGTTTACAAACATATCATTAATACTTGCAAATTACCGTCGACAAACGTTTGTACTGAAACCAGTATTTGTTGACCTGACCTGGAGGGTAACCCACTGAGCTGAAGCACTGAAACGCTGCATTAGAAAGACCGAAATCCACGGTCTTCGATGTGTTGCTTTCTATTTCTGTTTTGTTATACTTTGACGAGTGTGTGCAGTTAAGAAGTTTATGTCCAAATATGTGTTCATTTGGTTTCAAGTCACCCGGAATGCCAAATTTTAAGCTAAGAGGCTGAAAGCAGGCAATTATTTTGCAAGAAGGCAAGCAGGTTCTGTCTCAACTAGGGGAGAGATGTTGAGGCATAGCATTTCCTTCCCTTCACATCCGGTGCTTCCTGGGGTGGGAAAATTGAATGTGCGGGAAAATACTCGTGGACTTCATCTAGTGCTTATGATATGCCAAAACATGTTCCAGAGGATGCTATTTGTGTTATTTAAAAACCTGCGTGCTCATTTTCAGATAGTAGTTGACATTGTAATTATTTTGCCAAATTCCATGTTCATATTTTCCTCAGACCTTCACAGGAAAATATGGATCTTCGCGGTTGTACCCCATCTGATGAGGCTCATGAGAAACCATACAATGGCCCAATACGGTGGCCTGTTGGTCCCGAATGACAACGGGGGCACTACCCTCATGAGTCGCCAGTGCTTCAAGGAGCTGCTGGCCAAGAATGCTGCCGAACTGTGCATCTGCCACAAGCTGACTGATCTTCACGTGGAGGTATTTAGCGAATTACAAATTTAATGTTGTGTGTACCCGTGATATGGTTATAATGATGTTGGTATGCAGTCACACTTGCTTCAACGTCGTCTTCAAAATAATTGTTTTAACTCAATAACTATAGTTAATAGAGCTTAATCAGTGGTAAGTCATGTATATCTGCACCTCTCGCAGACCCCCTCCCCCGGCACCTCTCGCATGAATTTGTATTTGAATGCCATATCTTCATTGCAAGTTTCACGTGTACCCTATCCATTTACTTTTCGCATATTTTGCTTGTTCTTTCATCATTTAGCAATCACTCACGGTCGCGCCCATAATTATTGTAATCCTTTTGCTTCTACAGTCTGCACTTTTCGGAAATTTGGCGTATGATGACATGTGATCTAATTCGTTTTGTGCTTTTGCTGACAGGCGACAGGGTAGTGAAGCCAGAGAGTCCACTTGGCTACTCAGCTATTCTCTGAAAGCATAGGGAAGGCCATGGCGGAGTACCTGCCGGCCCGCCAGGTGCAGGCCGACCCAATCCGGACGACCGACGCTTGGTTTGACGTCCTCAACAGCCGTGCGCCGTACGACGCGAAGCCGGCGCGATGTACCTACGCGGTGAGTCCCGACGTCAAGGCCATCCAGGATGCGGCCCTCCTAAAGATGGAGCGGCTGATTCGGGGTAAAAAAAAGTTTACTCCAAAGCGTCCCGAGGGCCGTGCCACCAAACTGCCATTCCAGCAGGGCATGCTGCGGAGTACGACCTCGCTCCGTGGCCTCTATGCCGACCTTACCAGCAGTGTGCCAGGTCTGCAATACCCAATGACGTCCAGGCTCAACCAAGACTGCCTAGAAAACTCGTTTTCCCAGCTCAGAGGCATGTGCGGTCAAAATATGAGCCCGGGCGCTGTGGAGGCCCGATGCCGCCTCCGCATCATGTTGATGGCGCTATCCCCGCTTGTGGCGGCCAACAGCAGAGGCCGCGCTGTCCAGCTGGAGCGAGACACCGGCTTCATCAGCACAGGCCAGAGGCTGGACATGCCGGACAATCTCAGCAATGAGGCCCTGGAAGGTTTGCATATCAAGGTAATATCACCGATTGAATCGACGGTCACACAGGTGTCATAGATCATTGCTTTTGCTTCGATATTTGTCCTATATACGCGATGCGACATGTTCACGCTTCGCTCATAAGGTTCGAAACCTGTCTTTGGGCTATCATTAGTGTGCATGCAAGGTACGCTTTGGTGCAGCAATTGCTGTAATTATTTTTCAATGGGCATTCAACTATTTTGTTGTGTTCTAAGGAAAGTTGCTGTAATACACTTGGCATTTCGTAGTGGGTGAGTGGATGTGATAATAATGTAATATGCTATGTTTCAGATCCAAGATCCGAACGAGATCGCCGCCGTTTTGGAGGACGACGAGATCGAGCTCACCTTCAGAAACGCCACCGCCCAGGATCCTGTGTCGTCCGTTGTCTATGACGAGCACGCCGATGGTGAGCAGCCGACCATTCCCATCGGAGAGGTGATGGCGTCGCGGGACCCAACTGAGGAGTCGGGGCTAGAGAGGCAGGCCCCTTGCCTTCGTTGCGGGTTACGTGGCGGCTAGTTGCTGTCACGTAGACGCAACACTGGGCCTGCCCACGCGTATTGCGCCTCCAAGCACCGTGCCAGCCAGCTGTATTAGGATTATTAGTAGAGGGGGGCTCATTGTGCCGTCAGAGCGTTGGATGGTCGTAGTTGATAGTTTTGAGATTCTCTTCCACCTGATCATGGGCCGGGCCACTGACCAGCAGCCAGGAATCGTCCGCCGGCTGATGGAATTGCTGCTTCAAAAGGAGCCGGAGCTGGACCGGCGATTCGCCAGGAAGCTGGTCAGCACCCGGTTACAAATCCGGCTCCGATGGCTGAATCAGGCCAAGGCCGAGGCGGCCGCCAGCCGTCGAGCATCCAAGAAAATCTGCCAACACGTTGGCAGCTCCAAGATCCAAGAAAGTTAATTAGTTTATGTGTGCGTGTGAGTGTGTTTGGGTGTCCTGCTGAGGGAGGAAGGGAGGGGGAGGTCGAGTGCGAAGTGTGCGTCTGCATCAGGCGGGGGAAATATTTTGCTTTGAGTGCTGTGGGTCCAACAATAAATCGATTACAAACGTACGCATATGCTAGTACATATCCTACTACACCGAAGGTAATATCAACGGAAATAAGGAAGTCAGCGCTTGGAGATAGTACCGTCGTGGCTTTAGTGCGGAAAGTAAAAGTGCACGAGATAACGTTGGGCTCTTTGTGACCACGAGCGCCACACGGATCCAATTTGGATACATATACGATATTTTCATCTTAATTACGTAAGACATAACTAAGTTGCTCGCTTTTCCGGGGCACATTGTTAATTCCGCTACAACTGGCTCATCTAAAGTGTCCTGCTTAGTTATGTCATCAGATGTTTGTTCAAAGCGTAGTGTGAAGAGCTTTAGGGGGCGGCCTGGTTTGAAGAAGCGAAATTTATCGTCGCATCGATTAAACGAGGGGCTGATTTCAATCGGAGGGAGGAACTTCTTCAGGGGGTACCATTTTCCCTGAGGGACTTGCCTGCGCCTCCTGGGGAAGGAGTGCACTTCGACCTCCAGGAACGGGCGCAAGTCGCCAGAAAGTGTGCACAATTATGTCTATTGGGAGGGGAGACGTCCTCCCTGAATCTGGTACCGAGATAAACATTGCCTGTAGTCGTTCTTATGTCATGTTGCAATGGGCTCATCCACCTCTGACTTCCTGGAAAATCATGGGATCGTTTCATTGTGGCCAGAAGCATTATTGGTGTGCATGCCAGAACGTTGCGAAACTCATCTCAGATGAGCCCTTTGGAACATTTAGTTTGAGATGACCTGAGGTTGGAATATGCCCAATTTCTGTTCGCGTGCGCCGGAAGATGAGCATCGGTAAAGCAATGATTAACCATGTACCGCGTTGCAACAGATTAAGGTTGCAGCTACCATGTTCAAAATGTGACGGCACGCAGTAAGGTTCCTACCAAAATTAAAAATGCAAAAAAATGCGGTTGAAAAAGTCGCGTCCATCGCGAGGTTCGAAAACACCACCTCCGGGTCTGAAGCCCGAGTTCATGCCATTACGCTACAAGGCCAGAAGTACCATCCCAGCAGTTTTGTATGCAGGTTGGGCAGTGTTTAAGAAAACTTGGAAGCGATATTCCACCATACCTGGATTGCTAGGGCAAAAGTGGTAGATAGATTGGTGGAAGAAGGTGAAGCGATCTTTTTTTTTGGTGCAAGAATCATGGGAATTTGTGCGATAACATCCGATATATGGATTGTCGGAAATAGAGCCGGCTCCATAGGGATCGGGCTACATCGTTCAGGTGACGTCACGATCAGTCAGTACGAAGCGGTCAAACCCTCTAGTGACCATACCTGGTTATATGGCCTTGCTGCTCCCTACCTTTAAACACAATCAAATGTGGCCTCCCATTCCATTCTACAACACCAGACATCCAATTCCATTCACTAGCTACTCATTCACTGAAAACGTGCTAGCATTTAACTGCTATACATCTCACCTTGTGCAACCTGACTTGATTATCCGTGTCAAATGTGACGCCCTAAATAGAAGGGTATCATTCACGTTGACATTAGCTGATCCTTCCACGATTTTAAACATCTCACTTATAGGTATTACTCATTAATCGCATACCTGAGTGATTACAAATCCAATGTGATAAGCATCTCCACATTCATCATCACCCACAATTGGAGTCATCGGTATTTTCAAAAAATGCATCAACACCCTGGTCCGATTTAAAAGTCCTGGCTTGATGATCTCACCTTAACTAGAATTTTGGATTTGGGCTTCAGCCAATATCGAATCTCATCAGTACGTATCATCAAACCCTCCAGCTCCGAGAACTTCGGCAATTCAGAGAAGTTCAACTGGTTTAACCTACGGCAGTTTCACCGCCTTCCACTGTGTCTATCGGAATGCCCTGCCATCTATTGATACAAATAACAGATGTTACTACCTTGAGCATTCTGTCAATAAAGGCGACAATTTGTCCACCTTGTCGAGAGAATTCCAACTATTGTTGAACTTCTTGATTTTTTATTTTGGACGTTTCCTCTTTGGAAGTTCGGTTTTTAGACCTTGCGTCTTCGGACGTTCGGTTTTTGAACTTTATGATTCTTAGACGTTAGTTTTGGACGTTATGATTCTTGGTCTTTATAATTCTTGGATTTTTTTTAATTGGACGTTCGGTCTTTGGGCTAGGTTTTTGGACGTTTTGATACGGACCCCCTTTGGGTTGTTGGTGCTTTATCAATATTGTTTTGACAGCCGTGAAGTAATCATTTAAGTGGGGGTATTACCAAGGCGATATATACGGTATTACTACTTTTTGTGGCTTTTGCCCGCAGGCGCTGCGAATGAAATATTGAGTGGCAGCATAATTCAAAGAAATATGGATCTTTTTAGTATCCTACTGGTTCTGGCCCCACTCTTAACCATATGTTTGTGTATTTTGGCATTCATAAAATCAAGAACAACCGGTAAGTAGGTACATGAAGAATTCGATCCTCGGATGGCACCGAAATACCATTTTCCCACGATTTTCAAGTGAATTTCTCACACATTTCTGCAACAAAATGCTGGTAAATTTGTGCATGAAGGTGTTTTTTGATTCATTAAAAAAAACAAATGCCCAGAATACCATATTTATGAATGTGATTCAGAAGATGCAACCACATGTTTTTGTAGTTTATGCTTACTTTTTGGTTGACATAAGGGAACATTGTTACACTGTCATCTATGCAGCACTGCTGTTCTCTGTGCAGTAATATATCCACTATTCACCTGGGGTTTTGCAGATATTAAGGAGTGGATGAGTAGTCTAGGGGTAAGTTGCTGATCTCACAGTCAAAAGGTTGTAGGTTCAAGTCTCCTGTCAGTACTCTGCCTGCAACAAATCAGAGACAGATTGGAGATGCTATATGCCTCAATGGTTGATGTGTCATCAAACCAATAACCAACTGGATATGATTGAGGGGAAATTCAACACTCCATGCAGTTGATAAAGTGACTGTGATTTAAGATGTTTTTTGAATTTGTGAAATGTATCGATCTGATGTAATGTTTATAAATTTGACTAGGTTGATGGGACCATTTACTAATGTAAACAATATAATATAAAAATACAGCACCATACAGTAACCAAGGTAACAGCTATACCCTACCATATTATGTCATATGATATAATCTTAAATGTACCATATTCTGAAATGGTGGCAGCTTGCCCATCGACCACCATGATAAGAATAATGCCCTTTATTTTGCACGCCCTTTATGTCAGCATATGCCAGAACATTTACAGCATGCAGTCCAACATGACAACCCACACCAGTCTTCTGCAAATCATATAAAAGCTTATCTATGTAAACATTAATCAGCAGAGGTGAGATATTTCCCCCTTGTCTGACACCATTCTGAATAGAAAATGATTCTGATCTGTTGTCAGCCCACCTCACCCCCATCTGTTGGGACTGATACCATGTAATTAGAAGTCTGAGGTATGCTGTCGGGACACCCCTCTCAGCTAGTATTTGAAAAAGCTTTTGTGACAAACTCTGTCAAATGCTTTGCTGGCATCTAAGAAGCAGACATAGACTGGGCTACCCTGCCTGGTGTAGTGGTGAATAGTTTCCTTGAGAACATATGTAGCCTGGATGGTGGAGTGTCTAGCTTTGAAGCCAAACTGAGCATCATTTGTATGTAAAAATGGCTCCAGCCATTCTACAAGGATGAGCTCCAGCACTTTAGATACACTGGCAGAGAGAGCTATTGCTCAGTGGTTTGATGTCTCATCCAATGGGCCACTTTTGTCCTTGATGATGGGAACCAGGAGGGAGAATATCAAATCATCTGGCAGAAAACAGTGGTTCATACTCATATTGAGCAGGACAGTCAGGATGGACAAGACACCTGGCCATAGATGCAACAAGTGATCGGGGCCATGGAGTCCCAACCAGGAGCCTTCCCACTGGCCACTGACTTTCTTACATCCTCAACAGTTATCAGGGGAATATCATCAGCAGGCTCTAGCAAGAACTGATCGATTGCAACATCATCACTGGCACAGCTGTCATTGAAAATAGAAAGTCACTGAGAATAAGGCACTTCCTCTTAAAGTTTGTACTGATTTCCTCACAAATCACCTTATCAAGCTCCAGTTGCTGAGGATATGGCAGGGTTCCTGATCAGTAATTTTTAAAAACATATTTATGTATACCGATATAATCATACATATATCGGTACATATGTTTAGCATGATGGGTGCGTAGCTGATGAGGTGAAACTAGTATCAAACATGGCACCTTACATCATCTACACTGGCACTGTGAAGCATTGTGATTGCATTGTCCTTGCTAGTAATCTTGGCCCTGTATAAAAAAAACTTTGATGGTGACATGTGTTGCCTATTTCTCAGACACAAGAATTTGTGCAAAATCACCAGCTGGGACTGATACTTTAAAGCCCTTGTACCCATACTTGGCCAGACAGTAGGGTATCTCTACTGCACTGACTCCCACCTGGCTTGCCTAATATCCACTCCACACGAGAGACCGCATCCTCAGTGGAGGTACTTGGGTCAAGCCTACCCACAAAGAGGTCACGATTATGCTGGGGTGCTGGAACTCCTTTCAATCAAGTTGAAAGGGAGGACCCTTGCAGACCACTTTTCCTCTTCCTGGAACCATGTCCTCTTTTTACCATGGTGAAGCCATCACCATCTTGCATAGGCCCATTTTGCTGCCCCACTATTGGCAGCTGCTGCTGGTGGCTCTGTGGCTGCTGATGCTGTTCCTTCCTCTGCTGATGGGACTGCTGAGGATGTTCATCCTGATGTTCAGACTGCTGCTGTGGCTGATGTTGGGGCTGTGTCTGTTGCACTTGCTGCATTTGAGGCTGCTGGATGGGCACACAGGCAGCTGCTTCAGACCATGAAGGTCAGTGTTAGAAAAAAAACTGAAATTTGTTGGTGCCATGCATACCAATACATTATGTACTCCAGGATTGTGACCAGACTAAATGAAATATTTTGTACTCCAGAAGGGAAAACGAAAAACAACATTGTTTGGTCGAGTGCTCTCACTCAAAGTCCATACCTGAAAACAACTAGCAGTTTCAGCAATCCCAGCACACCGACCAGTCAATGTTACTACACATCCTTGAAAGGCAGTACAAAGCGTACCGAACATGCTCGTCGGTGTTGCGTTAAAACCCGTAAAGGGCCTTGCTAAAACCGTCTACGCACAACTTGCGGTGCTTCACATGTGAAAAGACGCTATATTGGTGTCAATAAAGTCAATAATTAATTAATCTACAGCTACTTTACACCATGAAGGTTGTGAGGAATTCTGTGCATTGATATGCTGTATGGACTTTGGTGGTGTTTCTTGAAGTGAGTAGACCACCTTCTTCAGGGCTTTCAACTCCTGTTGCAGTAGACTAAACTGGCCCAGGAGTACTGTCAGGTTCACATGTTCTGGGGAGACAGGGGGATGCTGCCTAAGTCAATGGCATATAACTCTGGGAGAGTTGCCCCATCTTTGTCCAGAGTTTGGAGGGCCTTTAGGATGTCCTCACAGTCAGCACGCTCCTTGAAGCAGGTGGCAGTTTCAGTTTCCCATAACAGGCCTTTGGCACTTTGTATTTGTTCTGAAGTGTAAAAGTCCACACATATTTTTGCAAGGACTTCATATGGCACGGTCTTCATCTTGTGCACAATAAAACACAAAAGTTCATTATGCACCGGCCCTGGATGCACACCCGGCGCATTGTGCCCCATTGCAGCGGACACTTGAAACGGCCACAGTTACATGTAGGACATGTTCACACTATTTATAGGCCAATCCAGATATTTGACAATACTGTTGTCTAATTCTCACCCATACCAAGGTCAGTCCCGACCTACTTCAGCTTAAATGTTTCGAAGCGGCCCCGATCACACACGTGCGCCACCACGTGACACTAGTGTCAAATTATGTTCCTGGCTGGTGTCTGTAGATGGTTGTGCACAATATCTGAGGGAAAAAGATGGAAACTAAACATTTTCAATGTGAATGTGTTTAATAATGTGAATGTGTTTCAATAATGTGTAATGTGATTTAATAATGTGAATGTGTTTCAATGTGAATGTGTTTCAATGTGTTTAATCAGCTGTATGAAGTGATAGTTTCCACTTAATCGCATCCCAATCTGATAAATGTCAGAATCACATTCATAAGGTTGGTATTCCCAAAAATTAATGTATGAGAATCACTTGTAGTGTTGGACATTGCAAGCCTCAGTACCA
The DNA here is from genome assembly GCA_034440575.1 of Imbricaverruca yamaguchii. NCBI lineage: Eukaryota > Metazoa > Arthropoda > Thecostraca > Neoverrucidae > Imbricaverruca > Imbricaverruca yamaguchii. The sequence continues at coordinate 83,144 of JAOTOL010001329.1, forward strand.
TTCCTATGATATCATCATATGTTGATGTGCTTATGATATCATTCAACCTGAAGAGTAAGCACAAGCTGTGAAAAAAGGTGGTCATATCTTCTGAATCACATTTACAGACATAGCATTCTGAAGAAAATAAAAACATTTTAAAATCACTATGAACATCTTGTATGCATATAAACACATCTTGCACATCACATCAGTACAAAAAGACACATACAGCATGCTTCTGTATGTGTCTTTTAAACAATGTGCAACAACACAGGCACCAGGTCAAGGACCTGGTGCCAGTGGTGGCACAGACTACCGGTGTTCACCAGTTTAGTGTAGTTGTAGTCCAGGTAGGGGTGGATAACATAGGTCCTGCTAGGAGTGAGGAGCTGCTGCAGGACTACAGGGCCCTTCTGGCCACCACGAAGGATAACAATAACAGTCATTGTGACTGCAATTTTGCCTAGGGCTGGAGCCTCCCCTGAGTGGAGCTTTAGGGTACTGGCAGTCAATGCCAGGATAGGTAAGTGCTGCCATGAGTTAGGTTTCACCTTTGTTGACAAGTGGTGCAGGTTTTATGGATCATGTGACCTCTATCAGAGCGATGGCCTGCACTTCTCCGAGAAGGGGGTTCATGTGTTAGACAAAGTGTATGAGCATGTCCTTCAGGGAAACTAGGAAATGGGGTGGGGAGGGATGAAATTGCATTGCCATCTCAGGGATATTCCAATAGTGTCAGCCAAGGCAATAGAACCTCACTCGGAAAATAGGGACAGCAGTAGTTCAAGGACGCAGAGTGGTAGTTCATCCAGTGATAAAAGAACTCCTCAGCATGACAAAGCCAAATGTGATTATGGAAGATATGCTAAGTGTATGATGCTTAATGCTCAGAGTGTTCAATCCAAATTTGATGAGTTCAAGTGTTATGCTGCTGAGGAGAAACCAGATTTTGTTTCCATTATGGAGGCATGGGTCAGTGAGGGGTATTTTGGGGATAACTTGCAGGAGTATGAGATCCAGGGATACAATGCGTTTTCATGCAATAGGGGTACAGCAGCGAAAGGGGGTGGTGTAATGATCTACTTGAATAGCTTATTTAGTTCCCAAAAAGTAGCAGATGGGGTGCAAAATATGTCTGTGGAATCCATTTGACTTGATGTCGCTGTGGGAAAAGGCAACAGCAATACTCTGAGGATAGGAGCTTTCTACCGATCAGGAACCCTGCCACATTCTCAGCAACTGGAGCTTGATAACGTGATTTGTGAGGAAATCAGTAGAAACTTTCAGAGGAAGTGCCTTATTCTTGGTTATGTTTAGGGAATGCCTTGAAGAGGACCTGTTTCTACATCAGTTGATAACAGAACCTAATAGACATGGCTCATTCTTGGACCTTGTATTCTCAGATTTAAGTGACAAATCTGAGTAAAAAAATTACAGTCTCATTGGAAGATGGGAACACATCTTCCAATGTGTTTACATGGGAAGATATGGCAAATCTGCCAACTGTACACAATAGTTCTGTGACATGTGATCAGATAGATGATGTTGATTTCATTGATAGTGATGTTGTTTTCAATCACCAGGAAAATGAAGCCAAACAAGGCAGCAGGACCTGATACATTTCTGCTAGGGTGTTGTGGAAAGCTGAAAAGGAACTGGCATTTCCACTTAGTATAATATTTTTTAGATCAGTTTCACAAAATGAAATTCCAACAGATTGGAAAAGGGCAAGTGTATTTCCTATTTTCAAGAAAGGAGAAAAATTGAAAACTATAGGCCAGTAAGTCTCACATCCCTAGTTTCCAAGGTACTTGAATAAATTATCCAGGATATAATAGTTAGTTACTTGGAAGGAAACAAATTGAATCGAGATACTGAACAATGGGTTTAGAGAAGGGTGATTGTGTATTGCATACCTCAGCTATTTCTGGTTTTGCACGTCTGCCCACGGTGAACAACGAACTTCCCCGCTACCGAAGCACGCGCGTTTGTTTCGGACGAGGACGGAGACGGAGAGGACGACGCCAGCTGCGGCCATAGGACGGACGGGAGCCAGAAGACACCTGCCAACAGCCACCTGCCACCAGCCACCAGCCACCAGCCACCTGCCACCAGCCACTAACACAGCCCCAGAACACACTTATACACTCGGACTCAACCTGACATCGCATCCCCACTCCTTGCACACAAACACTACCCTCCTGCCCATTTAACGCACTTTCAGCACCTCAAGACCAGCCTCGTCAAGCTCGACTCAACTCTACCCTCTGCACCTGTCTCTATGCTCTACTTCTTCTGCAGCACTCCAAGTTCAGCTCGAGTCTCTACACCTGCTTATTCGATCTACATCTTCTACACTGTCATGAACAACTATAATCTGTATCTACTTGACGAAGTCAGTCCGGCGGTGCTGCCAACCTCCCCACCCAGGAACCCCCCAGCCCCCACCCGATCTTCCCTCTAGTGCCCTCTGCACGATCTTTATCTGATCTGTCTATTCGTGTTCCCTTCAAGCACAGTTTCTGATTTCTTTGTGTACTCTTAGTCTTTATCTGCCCCCTCAGTTACACCTGTCGGGCTCTCTTCACGCCCTTCTTTACCATCCGCCAAATTTTGTCAAAGTGTACCGTGTGTCACTCACCTGCCATCTACTCTCTTTTTCCAACACCACAAGACAACAGAACTCGACCATCATCAACACGAACATGACCACCACCGAACCACCACCAACGGGAGATTTCTTCATCTGCCCCCGGGAGGACGGAGAGCCAATGAGCACCCTGGACCCCTGGCTGGTGGATGGATAAATCTTACAATACATAGGGGCGCCCCTATACGCCAAACCACCAAAATCCGGGGCGCTCCTCATCCAGGCACACGACAAAACTGACGCTTATTTACTCACCAAAATTAAAAGCATGAAGAACACCCGTATCACTATTACACCAGCCACACACCTCAACACCAGCCAGGGGACTATCCTGGCCCGGGAGCTGGCCGGTATACCGGCGGAAACGCTGGCCCTCAAGTTTGGGGGCCAGGCTGCCTCCGCCGTGTACCGGCCGCCCCCGAGGCCGGGAACACCACAAACCACCTACTGATACTGACATTCACCACCAGGACACCACCAACACACATAAAAGCGGGGTACCTACGGTACCCCGTTACACCACGCGCCCCCTCCCACGGCGCTGTAAGCGGTGTCAGCGCTACGGCCACTCCGCGGGGGGGGGATGCCGTGCCAACATCCCAACATCCCAACATGTGGCCGCTGCGCCCAACAACACAACACCGGAACGTGCGACAGCGGCGAGGCCTACTGCGCCGCCTGCGGGGCCGGGCACGAGACTGGGGACAGGACGTGCCCCCGGTGGATGGCGGAGAAGGAAATGCTCCGCCTGGTCCACCTGGAGGGCATGGACCTGTCCCTGGCTAGGAGGACGGTGACCGGCCCGCTGGCGGCGTGGCCGACCCGCCTGGCAGAGCCGGGGGGAACATACGCAGCACCACCACCACCACGACACGACTACACTGAATACCCGGCTCTGCCAACACCCACAACCACGCGACACCAACACAACACGGCCACCTACCCAACAACCCTCACAAACAACACACGTAGGACACACACCCAAACACCAGCAAACATAGGCCAGCGACCGATATGCAAGCCACCACCACCGCCACCACGAACCTGCCAACCTACTCCATCCCCACCCTTCGAACCCCCACCGCCACCACCCCAGCAAAAAACAACCTCCCCCTACCCACGGTCCTCGCCCTCAACAGAGGAGTCCCCAACAACCACAATCCGCACGTACACTGACAGGGACACAGACATAGAGGAGCACACTGACACCAGACATTCATCAACAGACACATACCGGACCCTATCCCACACCAACTACCACCCCCCACCCATCAACAGGCACCCCTCACCCACCAACAACAAAAGCCAGGAAAAAAAAAAAAACACCAAAAAACCAAACTCACCTAAAAGACCGCACACGCGCGCCAACACCCAAAGACAATAAACACAATCATACAATGGAACACACACGGACTTATCGGACACTGGCATGAATTCAAACATCACGCACTACAAACAAATCCTATAGCACTATGCATCCAAGAAACACACTTCAAACCCAACGACCCATATCACTTTCACATCCCTCAGTACACGCTACACAGACACGACACACACAACCCACACAGATCAGGCGGTGTATGCACATGCATTAGGAACACGACCCCTCGCCGCCTGATACACTTCGACACCACGGCAAACATACTATTAACTGAAATTCATGTACACAACATAGCCTACACACTCATCAACATTTACGACCCACCCTCGCGAAACACAGAAACCCTCTCGGAATTAACTAAAGCACTTGACCAAATTCGCACACCTATCATTCTCACTGGATGCTTTAACTCACATCACCCCTTATGGGACACCTGCACAATACAACCGGATCACAGAGCACACACACTCATAGCAATAGCCACACAGCATAACCTCACCATACTCAACACCGGCTCACCAACCTACCTAGTACCTATCAGCTCCCTCCCTACAACCCCAGACGTCACCCTTGCCTCTTCCCGCATAGCCCTCACACTGTCCTGGACATCCGACCCTGACCCACACTTTAGCGACCACGCACCCATCACCATTACCTTTGACCAAATCCCGACCACCGGCCCACCCAACCCCCAGCCAGGCCGGTGGAACCTCAAAAAAGCATCCCGGGTCCCCTTTTCAGATTCCTTAGCCGCATAAACAGCACACAATCCACAACACACACCAGAACAGTTCGCAGACATCATCCTCGCCACAGCACACGAACACATACCACGAACAAAACCAAGACACCAACACAAACCTCGCGCGGCTCCCTGGTGGGACGAAGAGTGCCACCGGGCGATCCGCGCGAGGAACCACGCACGCCACATACATGAAAGACACCACACACCAGAAACACTAACAGCCTACAAACATCAGAGAGCACTATGCCGACGCACCATTAAACAAGCAAAAAAGACCTGGAATACATTTTGCACCCAGTTTAATAGATTCACACCTCTCGGCGAAATTTGGACACTACTCAGAACATTTCAACACAGACAAAGACCGCCATGCAAAGGAATCACACTTAGACACAACAACAACACTGTCGCAGACACACAAACAATAGCAAACATTTTCGCACACCACTACCATCTCAGATCATCAATACTTCCACGAACACCCCCACCTGCAATCAGACACACACGCCCACACCTATACAACAGCAGATTTACACTTACAGAACTACAACTAGCAATCACACAGACAGGAAACACAGGTGTAGGACCAGACAACATTCACTATGCCTTCTTCAAACACTTACCAATCTCAGCACTTCAAACACTGCTCGACACTTGCAACACCGCATGGGCCACACATACCTACCCACAATCATGGTTACACGCTTCTCTCATACCTATACCCAAACCAAACACGGACTCAACTCTCTGCACTTCCTATCGCCCTATCGCCCTCATCAGCTGCTTCCACAAACTATTCGAACGTCTTGTCAAAAAAACGCCTTCTCTATATCATCCAAACACAAAAACTAATCTCTCCTATTCAATCGGGTTTTCTTCCTAATCGCTCATGCATACATAATCTCACCTACCTAGTCACACACATCCAGGAAGCGGCGGCAGGGAAACGCTCCGCTGTCGCCGTCTTCCTGGACCTCAAACAAGCTTACGACACCATTAACATAACAGCACTATTACAACACCTACACAGCATATATATACAGGGCAGACTGTAACACTATCTTCACTTCTATCTTCTCAATCGCTCATTTGAAGTCAAAATTGGATCCCACATGTCAGACATAAAGTTCCCCACACCGGTCTCATGCAAGGTTCAGTACTAAGCCCCCTACTCTTTATTTTAGGGCTAAATTCAGTCATCCCAGACAACCTCCCGGCCAAAATTGCAATATACGCTGATGATATAGTTATATGGACATCACACGAAACACCACAAAACGCACTAGGAATACTACAAACCACATTAACACAACTGCATAGCAAACTCGCCTCTAAACTTACACATTGCACTACACAAATCAAAATGCATGCTTTTGGGCTACCACAAATACACAGACTTGCCACCACTAAAAGTAGACAACATTCCCATACCATTCGTCACCACAACAAAATTTATAGGCATCACTTTAGACCCTAAACTAACTTTCCGACCACATACCTTAGACATACAAAAACGCGCATCAAAAAGAATAAACATCCTCGGAGCACTATCCGGCACAAACTGGGGACCCGACAGAAACACACTCTTAGCTCTTTACAAATCAATCATTCGGCCAATTTTGGAATCCGGATCCCCGCTCTTCGAAAATGCGCCTAAATCAACCTTCAAAATTCTAGACTGCAACGCCAAGCTTTACTAATAGCCACAGGAGCATTCACCACTTCGCCTTCTTTCGCTCTCCACATCTATAACCACATACCAGAACTCAAGCACAGACGCACAGAAACACTATTAAGATATCATTACAAAACACAACTCATCGCACAACACCCATGCACCCAGGCACTAAAAATCCGCACCAAACGCAGACACCAACTCATGAACACAACACGACTTCAAACTACAATAGGCTGCCGCATCCACCAACACGCAAATAGACTACACATCACACTCCCCACAACAAAAGCACTCCCACCACCCACTGCATGTTGGAAACACCAAACACCCAAAACACATCTCATAGACCAGCCAACGCACACCTACACAGACGCAGAAATACACCAACACCTCCTCCACTTCAAAGCTCAACACCCAAGCCACAACATCATCTACACAGACGGATCCAAATCACACACACAGCAGACGGGCACAGCGGCGGTGCTGTATCCCAACGCAGCACCGCCGCTGGTCATCCTTCGTGCCCGTCTGCATGGCACAGCATCCACATACACAGCATAATTATACGCAATCTACTCGACATACTGCACCATCTACAACACCAAAATTGAACACCACATCATAGCCACAGACTCAAAATCAGCACTACAGAGCATAACACCCCACACCACATACAAACACCCACTCATACCCAAAATACTACAAATCCACAAAAAACTCACTATAACACAACGACCAACACTACTCTGGATCCCAAGTCACACAAACATACACGGCAACGAACACGCAGACACCGAAGCCAACATAGGCACAACACTACAACAAACCACACCCTGCCCACTTTCACAATCAGACTACTACCCCACAATACACCAGGCAATCAACAAAGACATTCAACAAACATGGGACATAACAATCATACAACTACACGAAATACACCCAAAACACGAACTCTGGCAGACCATCAACCAAAACACTAGACAAAAGGAACGCATACTAACACGATTACGGCTAGGAAACACTGCACTCACACACACCTCTTACAACAACTCCCACGACCACAATGCACAACATGTCAACGAACACTCACAATTAAACACATACTCATACACTGCACCAAATGCAACACAGAAAGACAACCCATCACAAATTACTGCAACATGAACAACATCCCACCAAACATCACGACACTTCTCAACGATGGACATCCAACACTACACGAGCACCTCTTCCACTTTCTCTCTATCACACGCCTGATCCACGAACTATGATTAAAAAAAAGATATGTTAAAAAAGAAAAATCAACAAAATGGGGAAAAAGAAAAAAAGATGAAAAGACATGTTAAAAAAGAAAAACAGAAAATCAACAAAAAAGAAAAAGAAAAAACTAACCCCACATGACATTCACTAACACTAACTGTTCTTGCAATGCTATTTCAATACTGGCGATGACCCGACTCCAACCCCCCAACTACACCCCACCCCATGGCACCGACCGGACTGACAAACTACACTTCTGCACCAGCTCAGCTTCGACTCCTACTTCATCTGCCTGCAAGACGTCTCAACTTCTACTACCTCTACGCGCCATTCTTCAAGTCACCTCAACTGTCCCAGAACTCGCCTCTACAAGACAACTATAATCTTCTTCGCTTCCTCTCATCCGCACCACATTACTCCTCATACCCTTTCACCCTTAACAAACAACAACAAAATACTGACACCACAAACGGCCCCCGGCCCGGAACCAACCGACATCACCACACGGTGTCAGGCTGGCCAAACACAAAGACACACACACACGGTGATTGTGTCTCACAAACCTCTTGGACTTTTTTGACTTTGCTACAGAACAATTTGATCAGGGAAATCAGGTTGATGTAGCATAGCCTGACTTTAGTAAGGCCTTTGACAAGGTACCCCATAAATGGTTAATGATGCAGCTTCAGGTCCTTGGTATTGCAGGTAGCGTCGTAAAATGGATAGAGTTGAGGCTTGCAGATAGACAGAAAAGAGTTATGCTAAATGGTACAAAGTCATGACGGCCAAATGTTCTTAGTGGAGTCCCCCAAGGGTCAGTACTGGGGCCACTATTGTTCATTATATTTGTAAATAACATTGAAAGTGGTCTAAGCAGTAAGGTTTATAAATTTGCAGATGATTTGAAGGCCTTTAGGACAGTAACAGGTCACAATGAGCATATCTTGCTGTAGAAAGACTTGGACAAACTTGTAAAGTGGTCCAAAGAATGGCAAATGAAATTTAATTTGGATAAGTGCAAAATCATGCATGTAGGTAGGCAGCATATGAAGGCTGCATACTTCATGGATAGCCAAGTACTATGGGTGACTCAGCAGGAGGACTTAGGTGTTATTCTGAACACAAGATTAGGGGCATCAGAACAGACCAAGGAAGCCAGGAAGAAGGCACTAAGAATGTTTGGGGCAGTACATTTGAATGTATCATACAGAAGTGAGGAAGTCATCAGGAAGCTTTACTGTGCATATATCAGGCCACATTTAGAATACTGCATCCAAGCTTGGTCTCCTAGCTATGAGAAAGATTGGTGGATTTTAGAGAGAGTGCAAAAGAGGGCTACACAAATTGTTCATGGTATAAACAACTTGGTGTATGAGGAAAGATTAAAGAAATTGAATATGTTTTCACTTAGATATAGAAGGCTGAGAGAAGATCTCATCAAGGTCTTTAAATTTGTCCATGGTCTGGAGAAGGGATATCTCAGGGAAATGTTTGAATTTAACAAAAATGGTGCAATTAAAGTTCATAAATTCAAAATTCAAGTTAACCATGGCAGGACAAGGTTAAGACAGTCTTTCTTCACCAACAGGGTAATAGAACACTGGAACCAGATGCCAGAAACCATTGTCAGCAGCAACACATTGAATATCCTTAAAAACAGCATAGACATATTTATGGATTTGGTGGGCAACTAGCTGGTGTCCAGAGTGCAACCAAGAAGGGCCCTTGTGGCTCATAGTTGCACTGATCTTTTATGTCTTTATGTCTTTATCATTGATTGAAGCACAAATAACCTCTAGTACTTCCCACCCACCAAATTCTGTCATGTTTCTCATTTTTGGATTGAGTGGTGCTGTTGATAATTAACTGGCCTGCAATAATGTGCTTGAGTTTCACTAGACAGTGCACAATGTGATTCTTTCATCACATGTTTGAAGAACAATTTCCAGTTTGTATCCAATTCCTGACAAGTTATCATCTTCACATCCAAGATTATAAAGCACAAATTGAACCTTGTGTATGTGAATAAGAATGGCAGCATTTGCATGGACTGACACTTAGACAAGTAAATATAATACACGTGATGAATGTTTTTAAGAAAGAAGATATGCTTTCAAAATTTATGTCATTTGAAATGAATCATCAAGTGACTAAAAAGAAACTGAACTAACCACCATCTAAGTCTTATTTGCCATCTGAGCCATCTGGGATGTCATCTAAGTCAAGTAGATATCATATATTTATTGTGTATATGTAATATATTAGTATTATATATTTGTATCATATTGTGCATAAATTATGCAAATATGGTGTGCCACCTAAGTCTTATTTGCATCATTTATGCACAATTGTATGCACAAGCTTCTAACAGCCTGGTGGTAGCAGCTGATTAGGGTGGAGCTCATTTTGGTTGATGACAATGCTGCAGACTCCTCTGAACAGCCCTCTTGGAATCTAAGAAACTGGAGTCCAGATGACTGTCTATCTGAAGATCAAGGAATCTTGGCTTTGAAGTCTGCCAAAACTGACCTATTTGATAAAAAATACAATGTAGCAAGAACAGCTTGATGCCATGCATTGCAAAACCAGACTGAGAGCTGTGACAGATAAAATGGTAGGATGTTTAACTCTTGATCCTGTGTGATGCAATGATGAGGCTGCCCTTTGGTGCTCAGGAAGTGGTATATTCCATCCTATTTCAGGAATACTTTGTCACTGCCTTGCCATTGAGCCTAGATAACAAACATTTTTTGATCGATTTAGACATTCTTCACAGGCTTAAGCCAGTTTTAGCTGTTTTTTTGCAAGCACTTCGAAAGGGCACAGCGACAATGCGCAGTTGATCACAATTTCTGTTGTCTCCTCCGACAGCTCCTGACGTTAAGGTCCGTGCGCGCGGAAGCGCCACTGCAGGCGATGGCGCTGTGGTGCAGCCGGCCCGTCGTGCGGCCACTGTCCACAACCGCGTCAGGAACAGGATGGCTGGTATGTTGTCCGTGGCTTCTTATGTATGTGTGGATCACCCGCGCCGTCGGTGTTCGTTGATTTATAATTCAAAACTTGCCACCACCGATTGTAAATATCATGCTAATTTCCATTCTGTGAAATCACAACCTTTGCAGTTCCACATAATTTCCTAGCCCTTGCAGTGCTGAGAGGGAGGATAAATTTGACTCCCCACTCCACTAACATTCTCCAATCTAGATAGGGTTGATGTGATAATGAACATCATTTGGCTCCATCCTTGAACTTCCAGAGTTACTTGATGCATTTTCTCTTCCGGTTGCTGGCCTTGCAGGTCTGTCCAACCAGGTCAGTGTTGGTGTGTATTCGGTTATTCGGCCTTCGCCGTGATTTGGGACTTTGGCCGTAAAAAAGAACGCTAGGGCTTCGATATCGGTGATGCGCTTATTGAGCACATACTGTGACACCCTGACAATGCCCTTGACCCTATACCGCAACTGCTGCTGATGTGGATGTCTCGTCCGCCTGCTGTGTTGAGTGTGGCTCCGCGGTCTCGGACGGGGTGTGCGGGTGTCACGTGGCGGTATGGTGGTTTCGGGTCTAGTGCGGTGATGACCGTGTCATGATGACTATGACTCAGCCCGATGGATGGTATTCACACTGACTACGGTGCAGTGAATGGTATTCACATGGACTGTACAGTGAATGGGATGATATTCACACCGACTGTGCAGTGTAGTGGACAGTATTCACACAGAGTGCACTACTGATGACTATGACTGGCTGTGCGAGGTGTGATGTCGGATCTCTAACTTCGCGTAGCCCAGGTCAACGCCTGTGGCCATGTACGATGGATATCTATGTGTGATATCGGAATGTATGACTTAATGGTGTTAATGGATAGTGTTTGACAGTGTTTGATGACCATATTAATTGTGGATGATAACTGATGGAAAACAACATTAGTGTAATTCTAAGGCTACCCTGAAGAGCTGATACGGAAGCTTGTATAAGACTCATAGTTTCAGGCTGAGTTCATATTAATTAAAATTTATTGCGATCATCTTTGTAGGGACAGTTACAAGCTGCAATTTACGAATATTATTGGGCTGCATCAGAGTTAGCAGATGAACATTTACTACAGTGCTGCAATACAGAGAATGCATCCATACATACACTTAGGAATAGTTAGACAACAGACATGGAGGCTGACTAGTACATGCCGTACCCAAGAACAGTATTATGTATCAACAAAATAGAACACCTTGGCCATAAAACTAGCCATACTTACAGAACGGATCCCCACGCGCGACGCTTTGCGTGAACGGACCGCATCAAAACGCGCGTTATCCAGTCCAAATACGTCAAAGCGTATTCCAGTCCTAGTTGTTATGCCCGCGAGAGCCAAATTTGAGCCATGACGAGCAGGGATGCGGAGCCGGGAAATTTTTTTTCACGGCTCCGGCTCCGGGGAAGTATCCCGGCTCCGGCTCCGAGTAAAATGTCCAGGCGGATCCGGCTCCGGCTCCGGGTTCGGGCAAAATGTACCGGCTCTGGCGGCTCCGGCTCCGGCTCCGACTCCGGCTCCGTACATCACAAACGTGATCGATCCATTAAGTAGGAGCTAGGGGGATGTAAAAGAGTTAGTCGAGACCACTCAGAGGCGCAAACTTCAGACAATTATAAGCAACTTTCCCATATAAACCCTGTATCTATCTTTAAATAAACACCGGCCCCCGCCCGAAATCACTTCTGTGTAATGCCCTCGTAAACTGACGCTCGCTTCGTGTCGTATTGGGGCAAGCATAAGAGGGGAGACTCGAATCAACGAGACTCCCCATCCCGTGAACGGTCCAAGGAACACCATTGTCGTAAATTGTAATGTTTGACCTCATCTCTAATAAGGTACAACAACCCGCTGATGGTGGAAACAATGAACTTAACTGAGCTAAACATTGAATTATTGCATTGACTACTGAGGCTAGAATATGGTTATGGGTTATTCTACCATTATTTGATGATAGTTTTACATGTTGTTCGTATTTAAACATTTTGGCTTTTAAAAATGCGTTTTCATACCATACCATACCTACTAGGTATAAGGTGTTCATTTCACGTTTGCTAATTTTGTTTCATTTACACCTCTTTCGGAGTCGGAGCCGCCCTGCTTTTGACGGCTCCAGCTCCGACTCCGGGTTCGAGTAAAATGTCCCGGCGGCTCCGGCTCCGGCTCCGGCTCCGGCTCCGCATCCGCATCCCTGATGACGAGTATGCCGGGGCGAAGGCCGTAATTATTTTAGAAGATGAGATTCAACAGCCTGTGATTGACCGGCGCCACAGTTATGAAATATGTTTGTTTGCTGCTACCAATGTTGTTCCCATACTAGATATCTCTTGGACACAGCACACCTAACGGAATGCCACCTGTGGCGCCGCTGATTGCATACTCTTGGCTGCATGACCGATGGAGTCGATGCGCCCCTAAACTCCTCCGCTAATTGCCTACGCTGATTCTGTGCAGCCGGCGGTGACTCGGATGACTCGGACGGAGCCAAGGAGCCATTGGAGCTGCCTGAAGGCAGGGTCGGCAAGAAGAAGCTGCTTAAGATGGAGGCAAAGGCCGAGAAGAAGGCACAGCGAGAAGTACGTCGTGTTCTGCTCCTGTTGTGATGTTTTTACCACACATTTTTCCACATTTTCCGCAACGCTGTTTCGTCTAGGTAGTGAGTATGTTAGTGAAATGGTAACTATGGTGTAGTGAAATCATCTAGCATCACACAATCATCTAGCATCGCAAACTCCTTTTAAGCAGAGGCATGCGTCGCCGTGACAAATTCGACTGCAGCCACAAACATATGCTCGTGACGTCTCTTTTCTCAGGCGGAGGAATGTGAACGCGAGGAGCGGAAGGAGCGTGAGGAGCGAGAAGCTGAGCTGCGGCGCGAGCAGGAGAGGCGCCAAGAGCAGGAGGAGGCAGCCCGCGAGGAGCAGGAACGGCTGGCGAGAGAGGAGCGCGAACGACGCGAGCACGAGGAGTACCTGAAGATGAAGGAGGCTTTTGGCGTGGAGGAGGAGGGTTTCGACGAGCAGGAAGAGGACGAGAAGGAGAATAAGCTTGAACAGTTTATCAACTACATCAAGGTAGTTTATGGCGTGTCATGCATGCTGAATATGCATGACTGTGCGTCTGTGGTCACGTGACTATGTGTCCGGTGGTCGCCGGAAAGACTCCTGTACACTTTCTGTACCACGTGTCCATCGCCGGTGGGATGAGTAGCTGCACTGCGACGTGCGCCGCCATCCTGTGGGGAATGAATGGCTGTGCTGTGGTATGGATGGCTATGTCATGGGCAGGATAGCTGTTGTGCGGGCTAGATGACTGCTGTGGTATGGTCGGCTGTGTCATGGACTAGACAGCTGCTATGTGAGCTAGATGACTGCTGTGGTATAGATGGCCGTATGGTAGGCGGGGTGTCCGCTGCTGTGTATGGTGAGTGAATGTGCTGTAGTATAGATAGCCATGTGGTGTGTGGGGTGTCTGCTGCTATGTAGCGTGTGGCTTGGTGTAGTATAGATTGCCGTGTGGTGGGTGGGGCGTCCACTCTTATGCAGAGTGTGTGACTTCCTGTAGTATAGATGGCCATGTGGTGGGTGGAGTGTCCACTCCTATGTAGAGTGAGTGACTGCTGTGGTATATACGACCGTGTGGTGGGTGGGATGTCCACTGCTATGCAGAGTGAGTGACTGCTGTAGTATTGTGCCGTGTTGTGGGTGGGGTGTCCGCTGCTATGCAGTGTGTGGCTTGCTGTAGTATAGATGGCCATGTGGTGGGTGGGGCGTCCGCTGCTATGCAGAGTGAGTGACTGTGCTGTAGTATAGATGGCCGTGTGGTAGGTGAGGTGTTCGCTGCTATGTAGAGTGACTGTGTTGTGACTGGTTTTCACCCCTGCGGTCGGCTGGCAGGACGTGAAGGTGGTGTTTCTGGAGGAGCTGGCGGCTCAGTTCGGCCTGAAGACACAGGACACCATTGACCGGCTGCAGACTCTGATGGCGGACGGCGCGCTGTCCGGTGAGTGCTTGTCGCCGCTCTCAGATGTCTGGACACCGTGTCGCCGCTCTCATGTATGGGGACCGTGTCGCCGCTCCCAGGCGTCTGGACACCGTGTCGCCGCTCTCAGATGTCTGGGGACCGTGTCGCCGCTCTCAGACGTCTGGACACCGTGTCGCCGCTCTCAGACGTCTGGACACCGTGTCGCCGCTCTGAGATGTCTGGGGACCGTGTCGCCGCTCTCAGATGTCTGGGGACCGTGTCGCCGCTCTCAGATGTCTGGGGACCGTGTCGCCGCTGAGATGTCTGGGGACCGTGTCGCCGCTCTCAGATGTCTGGGGACCGTGTCGCCGCTCTCAGATGTCTGGGGACCGTGTCGCCGCTCTCAGATGTCTGGGGACCGTGTCGCCGCTCTCAGATGTCTGGGGACCGTGTCGCCGCACTCAGACGTCTGGGGACCGTGTCGCCGCTCTCAGATGTCTGGGGACCGTGTCGCCGCACTCAGACGTCTGGGGACCGTGTCACAAATAATTACATCTTTATTAAGTCCTGACCCTCTCAATTATAAAAGAGTGTATTCTACACCTAGACCCTGAAGTAGTTGATGCCCGATCATTGGAGTAATGCTTTAATCTTTTCTAAAAACCAAGATTTGAATGTAAATAGCTTAGCATCATAATACCTCTGATCGTGCCTACTATATTTCTTTCATGATTACGATACCCATGATTTAAATCGCTGTCAGTTTACTGCGCTAGTACCCGGATGGACCTTTTATCGTGACCGTCTGGTGGCTTGTCGCCACTCCGGGTGTGCGAGTATGTTTGCGCGTGTTGGACGGTCGGCCCGGCGGCAAGTCCGGCTCTGATCCGCCACCTGATATGGGCGCTAAATGATCTGCTATGGTCGATGCGCCCTAAAACCCTAATTACACACGATCCGCCACCTGACCGCTCAGGCGTCATCGACGACCGGGGCAAGTTCATCTACATCCCCACTGCGGAGCTGGAGGCGGTGGCTGCGTTCATCCGTCGACGCGGCCGCGTCTCGCTGGCAGAACTGGTCGAGAGCAGCAACACCCTGATCTCGCTCACGCCGGAGGCGGCGCGCGGCTCGTAGCCGGCCGAGCTGACGTCGAGGACGTGGTGAGATGAGACGTGCTCGTTGTCGCCCAGCGTCCAAGACCGGCTGGCGGTCGGCACGAGGCGCGCGCGTGGCTCGCGCCGTCTGGCTCGTGCGGGTCGTCGGTGTGCCGACGCTCCGCTGCCAGTGTAGCCCTGTCGCCAGTGTGTCGCTGGCGCTGCTGCGCCGCGTTGTTGTGAGCCGGCGAGCCCTGGCGTGCCTGCGCAACATCTGAGGGTGGCGGAGCTACACCGTGTGGTGTCAGGAGGGTGTACGTGAAGTTGTGGCAGTATTCCAGTACGAAACGTTGCAGCTGCATGGTGCGAAGTTACAGCAGGCACGTGGATGTCAGCCGAATACTGGACACCGATGTCGGACCCGGCTTGCCTATTTTCTTTGTGATGGAGGAACAATGTTTTACCTGTAACCTGATGTCTAATGTCTTCATCTTCGGAGGATGTAAACTGAACATGCTGAATACATTGGAAGACGTATCCACAGGATTCAGTTTTAAAGCATTTCTAAAGAGGAATGTCCTATGCAAAAGAAGATGAGCTGCATATTGCTAAGCATTCTTGATCATCGCTTTTTTGCTTAGTCGCTGTGCAGCCGGGAGTGTCTCCCGCGGCTTGGCTGCTGTACAGCCAGGAGTGTCTTCCGCGGCTTGGCTGCTGTACAGTCGGGAGTGTCTTCCGCGGCTTGGCTGCTGTACAGCCGGGAGTGTCTCTCGCGGCTTAGCCGCGTAATTCCTTGAACCGATGTGGAGAACCCTGGTTTGGTGAGGTGGGAAAGGGGAAGATCGATATGAAGGACCCTGGACTAATTAATGATATAATATAAATATCAAATAAAAAATGATACAAGATATATAAACCAAATAATGAATGAAGGTGGCTTCGGACAACTGAGAGAGCCCAGTTAATAAATAAGACCATTGAGCTGACTGAGTGGGACGCTAAGCGTCTTGGAAAGCGGAGGGCCCAAACAGGCGCAAAGTTGATCGCTCATGTGACTGATGCGCCCGAAGCAGTCATTAAGGACCCTTGGTGTGATGGATGAATCCCTGGATCGTTGGGGTCCTCGTGCTGATAGGGAGGGTCTCGACCAGCAATTTTTGTCTAGTCTGGGGTCTGAGCCGGCAATTCTGTGGCCCCGATCAGGATTAATTCCGGCTATCCATGATTGCCGGATTGGGAAGACCGGTATTCAGACCGCTCCATGTTTTGCGTTTGAAACACATGAGCCCAAACAGAACGCAAGCCGAAACCCAATTTCAGCCGACCAGGCAAAACCTACTTGCGCTCTGTCATACCCGAGTACGGATGTGACGTGGACCCGAACAGGGATGTGCCGTAACATTCTGTCTGAGCTGCGGCCTCAACTGGGCTGCGCTCAGGTATGGGGAGACCTGGTTTGGTTGATACGATCTTGGCGAAACTCTAAACAACTCACCTCCTTGAAAGGGTAGCGAGGGGGTAGTGACATACTTCAAGCCTAAACATTCTTGTATCATCCCTGACAGTGACATGTTCAGGGCATGCTCTGGGTTTTCCACCAGAAAGCAAAGCATCGCGCAACTACCGATTCCCCCCCCGACGAGGTACCACCTTTCCGTGGTGGGGGATGAGTGCCCCTAAGACCCGGCGACCATCGTACCGGCGAGGGGTGAGACCAAGAGTGCCTCACTCGTCCTTCCATCCATGCGTTCCCAGTCCAATCCCAATCTCATCCCCACATCCATGTCCTTCATCTGGCCCTGCAACACCAACTGTCCCTAATATGAGCAGGCAGGACAACTTCCCCGGTCCTGCCCACCAGCTCCGTTTTATCGGGGTAGCCGCGCCCCCTCGGCCCGTCCCCCGGGTGTTGACGGAGTCCTGGAGGTTGAGGTCCCCCGTCGCACGGTGCTAGTTGTGACGGGGGACCAAGACACCTCTTTGGTCCTGATATCCCGGAGGGGCGGGCGGGCCCGTGGGGCCTCACGCGGGCCAAGTGGCTGGTCGCCTCTGGCTGGGGGCCTGGGTTTCCCAGTGCCTGCCGGCCCGGCCGGCCGGGGTCAAGGGGTGGGCGGCGCTGGATCCTGGTCGGGGTGGTGAGCTTCTCTCTCCTGACCGGGTGATGGCGTCGCCTACCCCGTATAGTTTCTCGTTCACCTGGCGTCCTCCCGTTCGCGGGATCAAGGCGTCCTCCCAGTTGAGCCCCCAGGGGGTGGGGTGTCAGGAGAAGCCGAATAGAATCATACTG
Source organism: Imbricaverruca yamaguchii (assembly GCA_034440575.1). Lineage (NCBI taxonomy): Eukaryota > Metazoa > Arthropoda > Thecostraca > Neoverrucidae > Imbricaverruca > Imbricaverruca yamaguchii. Next base: position 101,218 of record JAOTOL010001329.1, read on the forward strand.
CATGGCGAATCCTAATCTAAACTCAAATCCTGGGACTTCTCGTAAGGACCAGACTAGCCAAATCCGCGAGGGGTATGGTCGCGTGACCAATTGTAGTGTGCAAACCCATAGCTTTCGCACACTTGTTTTCAAAGCAGTGGAGGGATCAGGGCCGCTTGCGACCTTATCACCCTTCCAGCGTCGTGATGGTTGTGACAGATTTGGAGGTATCCTGAGGTGTGAACGGTTGAGAGACTGTGGACTTGAAGTAGAGTTCGGAAACAGTAAGGACGCAGAAAAGGCAATGACAGCTACTGAGTTTACGATTCGTAACCATAAGGGGAGTCACGATGTTGCTATCCCAATGCTGGTCTCTCTGCATAAAACGAAAAACTCTGTGAAAGGCTGGGCGCTAAATGACCAACCATGGTCGATGCGCCCTAAAACCACAATCACACACACACACACTGTGAAAGGCATCATCAATTTCTATGACCTTCTAGGCGCAAGTGACGAAGATATCGTTGATGGCCTGAACGAGTTTGGAGCGGTGGAGGCCAGACGCATTCGTATTCGTAAGGGTAATACTATGGTACCAACCAATAACATCATTTTAACTTTTAGCCGACCTGACTTGCCACCAGATATTCGCGTAGGTTATGCCAGGGTGAAGATTCGTCGTTTTATCCCAAACCCGACGAGATGCTACGGATGCCACAGGTTTGGGCATACCAAACAAAACTGTAGGGATCGCCAGCTCTGCGGCAGGTGCTCATCACCGGAGCATGATGACTCACAGTGTAGCGCAGATAAACCGTGGTGCACCAACTGTGGAAGCGACCAGATACCGCACTCTACGTATGACAGGTCGTGTCCGACATATCTCAAGGCAAGTTCCATTTAGAGAGGCAAGGCAGGCTTACGACGCTGCCCACCCGAGGGTATCTTACGCCGCAATCGCCAAAGCCAACAGAACCATACTAGCTGTACCAGAAATTCAGAGAGGGAGTGCCGCGGAACTTCTCTCGCAACTCGGCGAACTTCTTCGCTCTTTCGGCATGGCGTGTGTACCACTGACTGAAAGAAGTACGTTGCCACCGAAAGAGAGGGTAACCCGTAGCGGCACCTCGACTGATACCCCACCTATACATGAAAGGACCCGCAACGTCTCTGTATCTTGCGCACATGCAGAAAGTTCTGTGCAAAGTGGGCTGCCCGCTGAAATCTCCGCCACTGCCTCCTTGGAGCCATAGGTGGAGAGTGGCATGAGGAGCAGCGGAGGAAGCTTCCCAACAAACCCTCAGCTTCCACATTGGCAACTACGTCAGCAATCCTTCCATCCACCAGTACCCAACCGGACCCAAACCTCCCTCCCCCTCGTCTCCCAACTTCACTTCCACACCCTCACCAGCACCATCCTATGTACCCAAACCCTTGCCACCCACTTCCATTCAGCCTACCTCCATAACAACCACCACCACCGCCACAACTTACGTCTTACCTTATTCCATCCCAGTCTACCGCCCGCTCGGGCCTCCAGGCACCCAAACAACCCCTGGCTGCTGCACCAAAAACCAGACCACCATCCGGGGTCCCGGTACATCTTGGAGCACCTGACTTGGGAGCCCTGGGACGTACAACCCGACGAGAGTCAGTCACCTCGAGTCCGGAGCCCGGGAGCCAACGCCATATCGTGACCCCTCCGCCTTCGCCACCAATCAGGAACGTGATGGGATCCCCGGAAGTCCCCCCGCGTCGAGCCGGACACACCGATTTCTCCCCCGACCTCGAGCCCTGTTGCAAAGCGGGCCCTACCTGGGCCGGTGTCACCAACAGAATTGGGTTTTCAAGCACGCGCCCACGACATCAAACATCCCCGGTTGCAAAACCTGCAAATGAGCAGCACTAGTTGGGATCTGAAATCTTAGTCGTCTTACCAACATTTCACATTTTCAAATTTTAATTTGATTCCCTCCTTCACATGGTATTTTACAATGGAACTGCAGAGGGCTGAAAACTAGTTCATTGGATCTCCAGGCTGTGACCAGCAAGTACCTCCCAGCTGCCATCTGTCTGCAAGAGACGAAGCTGGCACCGGATGCCCGTTGCATTATTAAGGGATATTCCGTATTTCGAAAGGATATTCAGACTGACACCGTTGCGCACGGCGGCGTGCTTTTAGCCGTACATCACAGCATGCCTGTATATGAATTAGTTTTGCAAACCTGTCTACAAGCTGTTGCTGCTCGCACCAACTTGAACCAACGTGCACTGACAATTTGTTCTGTGTACTTGCCGCCAGGACTCTCTCTTCCTGCTGCAGATCTCCATCTCCTAATGCTGGAACTCCCTCCCCCAGTTTTACTGTTGGTAGACTTTAACGCACACCACACCGTATGGGGATGTTTCACCACAAACTCACGTGGCCGCCTCTTGGAATTCTTCATTCACGACGAAGCCCTCCGCTTTTTAAACACAGGATCCCAGACACATATTGCCCTTCCATCCGGAAATAAATTTGTTTTAGATCTAAGTCTGTGCAACCCTCAGCTGGTTCAGTCTTTCACTTGGTCGGTGGCCGACGACCCATTGGGCAGTGACCACTTTCCGGTATGGTTGGCTTACCAAGATGAAGTAGTTCTTGGGCCGAGACCAAGGCGATGGAATTTAAAAAAGGCAAAATAGACCGACTTCGAGAATAGACTGCAAGCAAATTTTTCTGCCAGTTCTCTCTGTTTGCCAAAATCCATAGAAGAATTTACCTTAGTACTCGTCAACTGTGCTACTGATTGCATCCAAAGAACTTCTGGTGCCCCCCGACGTTCCCCAGTCCCATGGTGGACGGACGAGTGCGGAGGTGCCATTCGTGCACGCAAACGGCATTCAGAGAATTCAACCACAACTGTACCGACGAAAATCGCATAGCGTTCCTTCGAGCCAGAGCCTCTTCTCGTCGAACTTGCCTGGAAGCCAAACGGGTATACTTCCGATCCTTTTTAAACACTCACCCACCGAACACCAGTCGCCCAAATATGGACGCCTATTAACAGGATCGCGGGAAAGTTCTCGTCCACACCACTGCCTGTACTGCAGGCAGGAAGTCGGGTCATCTCTGATCCTTCCGCCGTGGCTAATGAAATTGCACGTGGGCTATCGGAACGCAGCCGACAGGGAAGCTTTGAGGCACAAATCGCACGCCCCCAAACCCGCCACGAACGACCTCCAATAGACTTTTCAACCACCGAGATACTTTCATAAAACGCGCCATTCACCGCGACTGAGCTACTTTCCGCCGTGAATGCCCTACGGAGTGTATCTGAGGGCCCTGATGAAGTGCACAACGACATGCTGAAACACCTGCCTCCCAATGCGCTCCACGTGCTTTTAGGACTTTTCAACGGACTATGGGAAAGAGGAGGCTTTCCACCCTCATGGCGAAAAGCAGCAATAATACCGATTCTGAATCCTGGCAAAAGTATATCTGATCCAATACATTACCGACCCATCGCCCTCACCTCATCATTGTGCAAACTCATGGAGAGAATGGTGACCGTATGTTTGATTTGATTTTTGGAACACTCCGACATTTTTACAAACGCGCAGTGTGGTCTTAGAAAGAACCGCTATATAGTTGGCCATATTTTATCACTAGACACAGTGATACGAACAGAGTTTCAGCGCAAACGACGCATTGGCGCTGTCTTCTTCGACATTGAGGGCGCGTATGATACGACTTGGCGACGTGGCATTCTTCTGAAAGTTTTTAAACACGGTATACGCGGACATATGGGGACATTTTTGCAAAACTTCTTAGCCGACCGATCCTTCTGTGTCCGAGTGGGGAATCAGCACTCTGGTAGATACCCACAGCCTAATGGTGTACCACAGGGCAGCGTTTTGAGCGTTCCCCTGTTTGGAATTATGATTAATGACATCGGCGACAACATCCCATCTACCATCGGGCGATCGTTGTTTGTGGACGACTTCGCATTTGGTGTCCTGGTTCGAAGGTCGCATCCATGGAAAGGCAGCTCCAGTCGGCCGTAACACGACTACAGCGATGGAGTTCGGCCAATGGGTTTCGCTTTTCAACTGCTAAAACTGTCTGTATTCATTTCTGCCGGTGGCGACAGTGTTCCCGGGATCTGTCGCTTAGCCTCTATAGAGAGACCATCCCTTGCAAACCGGTGGTTCGTTTCCTTGGAATTCACCTTGATACGCGACTTTCGTACAAGGAACATTTTAAGGTCATACGTGAACAATGTTTTAGATCTGTGAAGATCTTAAAATGCATATCGCGTACTACATATGGGGCGGACAGGAGAACCCTGCTTCTCTTGTATAGATCCTTGATTCGCTCAAGACTGGACTACGCTAGTTTTGTATATGACTCTGTAAGCGATTCCACCAAGCGTACTTTAAATACGATACACCACTCTGCACTGCGCATCGCTACTGGAACATTCCGCACCTCGCCAACAGCGAGTCCCCTTGTTGAAGCAAACGAACCATCGCTCGCCATGCGCCGTCATATGCTGGGCATGCGGTATGCTATCAAGCTGGCACAGTTTCCCGACCACCCCACATATCAAGCGGTCTTTTCACCTCATAACTTCCGTCTGTTTCAGTACAGACGGCCTTCATATATGAATCCGTTCTGTGTAAGAATTCGAGAACTATTCCAGGAGAGTGGGATCAGGCTGCGTGATGTTCTCCGGACAACACAAATCAGAACTCCCCCATGGAAATCCACCTCCCAAGTATTGATCTCTCCGTAGCCGAAACATGCAAACAAAGTACCACATGCATAGAATTGCAGGCACGAGCCCTAGAGACCATCTGGTCGTACGAGGGGTATATAGCCACATACACCGATGGCTCTAAAACTGACACAGGCGTCGGAAGCGCTTTTGTATGTGGCAATACTACTCGGGGTTTTACACTGCCACAACATGCATCCGTTTTCACAGCAGAGCTGGTGGCTATTGCCAAGGCTCTTTCTTTTATCCAGGTAGGCGACGGAGATTTACACCTGATCTTGTCAGATTCTCTCAGTAGTCTTATGACCCTGAAACTATTTTACCCCCTAACCCCATGATACAAAACATACTGTTGCTCATTACTTCCGTAGCTCGGGAGGGGAAACGTGTGGTACTGTGTTGGATACCAAGCCACGTCGGAATTATTGGAAACGAGCTCGCGGACGCTGCGGCTAAACGCTCAGCGAATGCTTACTGCACGCGTTGGTTGCCACTCCCTGCAAGGGACTTCTACCGAAATATATCTGTTTACCTGCACACCAAGTGGCAGTCTTCTTGGGATACTATCCTGGGCAACAAACTGAAAGTGTTAAAACCTCGTCTGGGGGCATGGCAGTCCCGCTCGCGACGATCGAGGGGTGAGGAAGTGATTCTGTGCCGCCTTCGGTTAGGACACACGTATTTTACACATTCTATGCTCGGAAGAACGGCCAGTCTGTCCATGTTGCGGCGACAACCTGTCTGTGGCCCATATTCTCAGCACATGTCGTCATCTTCGAACGGAACGTCGTCGCTTCTTCGGAACCCCATCGCCCACCCTGGTGGAACTACTGGGTGACGGGTCACACCATATCGCTGAACTCTTCCCATTCATTTCTGCGGTTGGAATTGACGTCGTGTACTCACGCCAACAAAGGTAGGATATAAGCGCCAAACATTTTTATCTTCTCTTAACACGCCATCATGAAGAGCACTAGCGTATTGTGACCCAAGTCTTCCAATTTACTCCACGTCGATACCTGGTCTGATTGACGAAGTTATGGGCGCTGTACAACCTTTGCAGTTGATGCACCCCAAAACCCCAATAACAACAACTACCGATCCAGCAACCTGCCCGGTATAGGGGTAGGTTGTTGCTGACGATAGGGTAAGTTGGTAGAATATAAGCTAAATGAAATATATGTTATCCATCGGTGGCATTAGTTTACACCGCCTGAAAGGTCAATATTTAACGCGTACAGTCAAAATACTGGTTGGAGTCCTGGCTGACCATGGCTCGTGGTTTATGCTATTTGTGAAATGTGCATACGTTCACTCAATAGCCGCGCCTGTACTTTGTTAGTTTTTTCCCTTTGGTGAGAAACGCCCATACAATTATTGAAGATGGTTCTTAAAACAGTTTTAGCAAGCACCTCAGTACAAATAGGCAATTCTGTGGTTATTTTACAACATTGCTAGTCCACAAAATGCTGATACTGGCTGATGTCAATCCAGGGTGGTGAATTTAATGCAGGATGCATCAATTTGCCCTCCACGTTTTCTGGTTCAGGCCAAGGACAAGACGTTCAGCCCAATCAAATTGTTAGCTGGGGTACAATAGCATTATTGTAGGGGGGGGGGGCACATTCCCCTCCCATTAGGTTCGCCAGTTCCCGATTCCTGTTCACTTTGTCCCTTGTTTGGCGACACATGCATGCTATGCCAGAATTTTCTAATGGGGTGGAGGAAACAAAAATGTGTTGAAAAAGACTGCTTTCGATGCGCTTCCAGTGTGAAAGTTTCTGGTTTTTCGTTGTGAAAATCTCAACATTTCTGATTTCTTGTAGCATATTTATAATTTATAAGGGGACGGGAGGTGGCGGGCTCAGCCCCTGGCGCGCGTCTGCATATTAAATTATACAGCAAGCTATCTATCTACTCACTTTCCGATTTTCTCAACATCCTCTCATCACACGCCAGTGCCTGCGCCACGATGAATTCTAAAATATGTCTGGCTGGGTGCCGATGCATCCGCCTCTCGACCTTTCTACCCCTGGGTCGAGATACAAATATCCACCGGCACTGGACAGATGTACTACCGGAGTCTGGAGGTTTTGAATGATCCACACGTTTAAAGTAAATCCCCCCATCGACCGAGCGATTATGGTAGAAACCCACTGCAGTCGCCAAGTGCACGGCTCGTTGGATTGTGTGCGTACAAGACGTTGACACCTCTAAATAGTTTGACCTAAGTAGATCGACCGCGTGTTTGTTTTGTTGTATTAAAATAAGCACTTCGGCCTACTCAGGCCATTTCGTGCCGTGAAGTGAAAATACTATGCTGTAAAGGTTATATTGTAGTTCCTGTAGCAGGTTTGTTTGTCGGAGAAAGATGACAAGTAATTTGATTAGAGTGTTGGTCTCCTAGTAGTATGGGTAAAGAAAAGGCAATGTTGTGTGTTGGGCAGTAGTTTGTAAGTGTTCTTCGAGGGTCTTGGTACTTTTGGCAATGTAGGAGTATATGTGTGACCGTAAGATGGGTGTCGCATGATGGCATGAAGGTCGAGGTGAAGCTGTGTAAATATATCAATGAGAGAAAAGTATGACCGGTACGTAAACGTGATAGGGACTTTTTCTTCGTGTCGGTTTTTTAAAGATGATGGCCGCGGTTCGACAGTAGGTTTGACCATTCGTAATTGTGTCTGAGTTGTCTTTTGTGTCCAGTTTTTTGTCTATATATGTTCAATTTTCTCTTGCATTGATGATTTAATGTCGGCAAAATGTGATGGGATTTCTGTAATGTTCGAGAGTTGTAATGATTATTTTGCTAGTATGTCGGCTTTTTCACTTCCTGGGATGCCGCAGTGGCCGGGCACCCACAGGAAACTGACCTTCACGCCCATCATGTCAAGTGTTTGAAGTGTATCGTAGATGGAAATATGGCAATGGTGTGAAAGAGAAAACGAAGAAAGTGATTGAAGAACAGATTTCGAGTCAAAACAAATAACGACCCTGCGCACTGGGTGACAAATGAAACGATTATGAATACAACGAAGGGCAATCATAATGGCGTGTAATTCGGCGATGAAAATGAAAGTTCCGTTTGGTAGACGATGTTGTGCTGTGTGAGTTCCTGAAACAATGGCGTTTCCTGTGGTGTTGCCATCTTTAGATCCGTCAGTAAAGATGAGGGGAACCTGGGGATGTCGAGGCCGAAGCTGGTGGAATTTTTGTTTGGGATATTCTGGACTAAGTTGTGATTTTGTGGTGTTGGTTAGGCAGGATATGTGCCGTTGAGCCGCCTGCCACAGTGGTGTACTTGGTGGAGTAATAGCAGTAATGTGTGGAATATTATATTGAAGTAGTGTAGAAAATGTTTTCATCCGAGAAGCTATAGTGAGGCCAGTTCTTTTTTCCGCTGGACCGAGATAATCATGATGTATGTTTGGAAGAACGTGTAAGGATGTGTGTGTTGGGTGGTTTTCGTTAAATTTGCTTTTTTTAGGCATACCTAAATGTCCGTTGCATTCGTCCAAGAGCTAATGGAGGAATTCTTGCTTCGCTTTCTAAAGAATCGATGGGTGAAGTAGTCATTGCACCGAATGCGATACGGAGAAATTTGTTTTGAATGGTGTCTATATTTTTTAAAGATGATGTGCTGGCATCGGCATATACTACGGATCCATATTCTATTACGGGTAGAACTAAAAATTTGTAGAGAAGTAGATGTGTATGGCGATCGGCTCCAAGTGATGAAGAAATTATACATCAAAATAAATTGAGTCGGTGAAAACACTTGTTCTGGATGTCTTTGAAGTGTTTATGCATTGAAAGTCTGCGGTCTAAAATTATGCCTAAAAATTTAAATGTAGTTACAAAAGGTACATGGTTGTTCCCGAGGTGAAGTGGTGTGTCTGGGGTTGGGCAGGGAGTCGATTGTTGCATCAATAGCAGTGTTGCAGATTTTGTGGCCGAAAAAATGAAACTGCTTCAGTGACCATTCGTGTGTTCTGTCAAGTGCGTTTTGTAAGCGAAGTAAACAATGTTCATAATTTTTGCTGGGGCACCAAACTGCACTACCATCTGCAAAAAGTGAATATGATATGTTTGAAGGCATATCATCGAAAAGATCATTGATGATAATGTTAAATAGTACTGGTGAAAGACAACTTCCTCGTGGTAGGCCGTTCTGGAGAAAATCTGGATCGGAAATGGCTGACCGGCACCTGATGTTGAATTGTCGGAAACCAGATAAAAACCTACTAAATAATGTGCCAAATGTCCTTTTATATCGAGTTGTTGAATTTTGGATAGTAATGCGGGTATGAAAATCATATCGTATGCCTTGCTTACGTCTAAAAATACTGCAACTGTGTGTTCATGTTTTTTGTAACCCAGGCCTAGGTCTAATTCGACTAGAAACTGGTAACCTAGTTTCTAGTCCAATTAGATGATCTATTGTGCTGCGTCCTCGTAGAAAACCACATTGAAATGGAGATAGTAGATAATTTGTTTCCAGGTGCCAAGTCAGCCTTTTAGTAACTGTTCGTTCAAAAGGTTTTCCTAAACAACTGGTGAGTGCAATGGGTCGGCAATTGTTTGGGTTTCTATGGTCTTTACCGGGTTTTGGAATGGGGATGATGATAGTTTTTTTCCTTGTTTAAGGAAATATGTGATTTGACCATAATGTGTTAAATGTGTCCAAGATGCATTGTTTGATGTGGTCAGATAATTGTCGAAGGAAATAATAATGTAATTTGTCAAGCCCTACTGAAGTACTCCCGGCGGAAGAAATGGAATTCTCCAGTTCAGAGAGATGAAAGAAGCATTGTAGTACTCAGTATTGTCGGAATGAAAGAGGTCGAGGTTGGTGTGAAAAGTGTGTCGTGCATTTTGTAAGAAATGTGGTAGGTAGTTCAGCTATGGTATTTATTATGGTTTGTGGGTCTGCAAAGGCGAAATTATGTATTTTGAGGGCCGGTAGGTGGGTGCTACATGACAAATGTAGTCGATGCGCGCTAAAGCCCTAACAACTAACGAGGGCCGGTAGAGATTTAAAAGGGGAGCGTCCGGACAAACGTCGGATTAATTGCCATATTTTATTTAAAGGTGTTTGAAAAGTGAGCTGCTGTAAATACGAAGACCATGAACGGCGTTTCGCATCGCGGATGATGCGGCGGGTTCTCGCACGTTCACAGTGACGGGTGATTAAATTTTCTTGATCGGGATGTCGTAAATACTTCCTAAATGCTCTTTTTCTAACTGCAATGGCTTTGGAAATCTCTTGACACCACCAAGGTACTGGTTTCCCTTTTCTGAATGGTTTTGTAAGTGGAATAGTTGTGGAGGCTGCATCGAAAAGTGTACTTGTAAGCGAGTTGATGTTTTCGATGGGAGAAATATTCGGGTTGTATTGGGTGTGTGAAAGTTCCTGAAATTTCGTTCAATCTGCTTTCAAGGGGATGAGTAGTCTAGGGGTAAGTTGCCCGTCTCACAATCGAAAGATTGTGGGTTCGAGCCTCACCTGTCGCTACTCTTCGCTCGCGACCAATCGGCGTAAGAGATTGGCGACGCTGCATGACTCAACGGTCGACGTGTCGTAAAATCCAATAACCAACCAACCAATCTGCTCTCGAAATTTTCCAGCGTGGGATAAAACTGGGTGTGGTATCAGTCGCAGTCGAAAATGTTGATGTTAACTTAATTGGATAATGATCACTATCGTGAATGTCGGTGTCCACCGTTCAATCACAGTCGTTGGCTAGAGCGGCAGAACAAATCGTTAAATCTATTGCAGTTTCTGTGTTGTGTCCGAGATTAAAAAAAGTTGGCTCTCCAGTGTTCAGTAATACCAAATTGTGTGTTTGAGAGGCGTTGAATAATGCTTCCACGAGTGTCTGGCTGTGTACGCTTTGTATCCCACGCTGGCCTATGAGCGTTGAAATGGCCAAGTAAATTGAACGGGTTTTTGAAATGTGTTACGAGGTTTTCTAATTGTGTCAATATGTTCGTGTTATCTGTAGAAGGTGGAATATATAATGAACATACATCTATGTTCTTATCATGAAAACGCAAAGTACCCGCTACGGCTTATAATGGAGAATTAAGTGGAAATTGTGTATGTGTGTAATCGTTGTTTATGCAAAGGGCTGTACCTCCACTGCGCCGTAGTCCCTGGACGTTATCATGGCGGTACAATTAATAATTGAAAATATTGAGATTATACTGATCGTTGGGCAAAAACCATGTTTCCTGAAGCGCGATGCGAATTGGAGTGAAGATGTTAAAACACTTTCATTTCGACCCATTTAGAGATCAAGTTGCGACAATTCCATTGCAAAAGTGTGGGCATTGGGAATACACGTTTTAGTGTTGTCTGCACCCTTCGGTGCATGTCGGAGCCAGGAGTGTAGCTCCGGCGGGCATGTGTGTTGGGTGCGATCCGCGCCAGCGGAACCACCCGAGCCGTCCGGCCGACCGGTAACGTTGGCAAGGTCACGGTGGCCAGCCACTGCCGCGGGGGATGTACGCCGGCTGGGTTGAGCCGATCGGGTCACGTAGCCGCCGGCCGGCGCTGGACGCATCGGGCTCGGTCGGCGGCCCACCGAAATGGAACGCATTTCCCCTGTAGCTGAATGGCTGCGATTTCTGGCATTTCTTGAGGAAGTTGCTTTGGTCTGGAGAGCTGGAGTGGTCTTTGTGTTGGGAGCACTGTTTTTTTTGTGTCTGTATGGTCAGCGGTGTGTTGTTCCTTGAGTGGAGCTAAGCAAGTATTGTCAGTTTGTCAGTTTTAATACAAGTAGAACAAGTGATGACGCGACGTGTGGGTGGAGCAACAGTGGCAGCCTGGGCATAAGTTTTACTTGACGGGGTGGTGGCCTCGACTGGTCGTCGGGCCTGGGGGTACGACACACCGGTCGTGGCCCTGACAGAGACCTCCTCCTTGCACCAAACTGGACAGAGGGGTGATGTGATTGGTGTGAGAGTTGAGGCACTGGGCAGGCTTGAAGCAGGTGGAGTCAGGATGAGGTGGTTCACCACACTTTGGGCAGCGGGATGTTTGACGACAAGTCTTGCTGCTATGCCCAAAACGCTGACAATTGAAACAGCGGAGAGGATTGGGATAAATACACGGATTTGGTAGCGAAGGGCGATGAGGGTTTTGGGAAGGGTGGTATAATTAATGGTAAGAACAAGGAGGCTCGTGTCTCGTTTCTGGCCGTCTTTAAAGAAAATGATGCAGCGGACGTGGGTCACCCCTTCCGGCCTGAGCTCCGCCTGAATATCTTCTTCAGACATAAAGCGGATGTCCGGCGCGAAGACGGTGCCCTTGGAGGTGTTACGGTTCGAATGGAGAGTGACGGTGACGGATTTATCACAAAATGTGGTGGTACGGAGGAGGGCTTTGGTCTGGGCTCGGGTATGGGTCTTGACAACGAGGGTTCCGTTGGTTGGGGCTTTAATGTCGGGATTGGATAAGGAGCAGATGGCAAGGAGCTGTTTAGTCGGCCAGAAAACGTTGACACGACGAAAGGAGACTAATTCCTCGACAGGCTTGACTACTACGTACGAGCCAGCACTGTCGAGGTATGGTTCGGTGGGTTGGATGGGTTCATGTGGAGAGGGTGTGATCTGGTTCGAGCAAGGGTTAGCGGCGTGAATAGTGATGGTCTGGTCTGGATTGCGAGGCGAGGTCGTGGTTTTGGGACGGGCAGGGGTCAGCGAGGGGCAGAGGGCTTCCATGGCGTCATCCAAAGCGATATTCCGGCGCGGCTCATCGACGGCTTGACTAAGTGAGGGAGCATCAGGGACCAAGTCCGGGGTCGAGCGATGGTCAGCAGGTGTGGTTTCCGAGGGGATTCCGATTCGGAGTCCGGTGGCGAGCTGGGGTCCGTGTCCTTTTTTGCGTTTTGTCCCCATCGCGGGGAAAAAATCCTACCTAATGTAACCTAAACAAACAAGAACACAGAAAACCATAGGAAAGGAAGTACGACGGTGAAAAATCGTGCTGGGAGACGGGTGTCACCCCCAGAAACGAAAGAAAAGAGTGAACCCACGAAAGAGAAGAACTGACTGCTTAAGCCAGGGGCGTCGCCACCAGGGGGCAGCGGGGGCAATTGCCACCCTTCCGTGAGACTGGGGGGGGGGCCGCCCCTTGAAATTTGGGGAGGCTCCAGGATGAAAAGGAGGCCCCCAGGACGAAAAGAAGGCCCCGAGAACGAAAATGAGGCCCCAGGACGAAAAGGAGGCCCTCCAGGACAAAACGAGGCCCCCAGGACGAAAAGGAGGCCCCGGAACAAAAAGGAGGCCCCAAGACGAAAAGGAGGCACAGGATGAAAAGGAGGCCCCCAGGACAAAATGGAGGCCCCCGGAACGAAAGAAGAGGAGGCCACCAGGACGAAAAGGAGGCCCCAGGACGGAAAGAAGGCCCCCAGAACGAAAAGGAGTCCCCCAGGATGAAAAGGAGGCCCCCAGGACGAAAAGGAGGCCCCCAGCAAGAAAGGGAGATTCTACAAATTAGTGGCCTCCAGGAGCAAGCCCATAATTTGGAAAAGAAGTCACCTAGGACAGGGTAGGAGGCCCCAGAAATCAAGACAGTGCGACAAATTGACACGGAGATCCCCAGCATTGCAAAGGAGTCTCAATAAGGGAAGGGACGCCCAAGAAAGTGAGAAGAGACCCTAAAACGGAAAAGAAAGTCAGTGGGTATGAGATGAGTTTTCGGAGAAGGGACGTCGCCACTGGGGTGGGGGCAGGGGAGGCAATCGTCTCCACCCCTTGCCCTTGAGACTTGGGGGGACCTCCTCCTGTAATTTGAGGAGACCACCATCCGGAAATGCATAGGACAAAAAGGTGAGCAAGGAACCCGACGGGACAGAAAATGATGCTGTCAAGGAGGATCCAAGACTGGCAACGAGGCCCCCAGGAAATATAATCAGGTTCCTATAATAGACATAGAACAGAGATTATGAGGAGGGCCCCAGGACGAAAAGGAGGCCCCCAGGACGAAAAAGAGACCTCCAGGACGAGAAGGATGCTATCGAGACGGCCAAGAAACCACCAAGGGTTACACGAGAAGGCTTCCAATGGGTGGCAAGATATTCTTAATTTGGAAAACGAGGCCCCAAGATGGAAGAGAACCCTACAATAGAAAATAATGACAAAAGATATTCATCCAAACGCAAGAGGGGGCCTTAAGATGGGTAAGAAGGTCGCCCTAGGAATGAGAGAAGGCCACTGAGACCAGACAGAGACCCACGTTTTAGAAGACGAGTACCCTAGAAGAGAAGATTTAGGACTAGGACGCAAAAGCAACCTGCTAAGAGGATAATGCGGCTCCAAACACAGATGAGGTGGCCTTCAAGACGTGAAAGGAGTCGCGTTGTTTTTAAAAGGTGTCACCTAGGAGAGGGTAGGAGGTCCCAGAAATCAAGAGAATGCCGGAGGCGGCACGGAGAGTCCCCAGAATTGCAAAAGCCCCAATACGGAAGGGTGGTCCTAAAAAGTGAAAGGAGGCCCTAAGACGGAAAAGAAAGCCAGATGAGGTTCCGGAGACACAAAAATAGGCACCAAAACGAGTAAGGTTTCACCAAGATAGAAAAGGATGATCCAGAGACATGGCAGGAGGCACCTAATTCGGTAGAGGACGACACAATATTGGAAATAAGACCCCATGATGAACGAGGAGGCCCTACAATTGGAGAGAAAGGCAATTGGATAAGCGAGATAGCTCCCAGGCGGAAAGGAAGGCTCGCAGATGGCCAAAAAGGTCCCCAGTAAATAACAAGGCCACTGAGATAGGAAAGGTTGTGTATAACTTGGAAGAGGAGGAACCTGGGAGAGAAGAGGAGTCCACCAGGAGATAAGATACCACTCTTTAGATGAGCGAAATTCGAATCAAAACGCAGAGCAAGAGGTCCCCAAGACGTGAGAGCAGGCCCCTAATTTGAAAAAGGACTCTAGAAGAGAAATGAGGGCATTGCCGGGCTCGAGAGGAGTCCCCAAAAAGGAGTAGATCTCCAGGACTGAATGAGGGCCCGAAGACCGGACAGATTTCCAAGAAAATGAGATGAGGCCCTTAAAATTGGAGTGGCAACAGGTATGAAGGGGTGTGAGGTTTTCAAAATTGAAGATTCCCTCAAGACTTGTAAGGCTTTACCAGGATGGAGGAGGAGGCCCACGAGGCGTGGCAGGAGGCCCCTAATTTGGCAGATATTCCTCTGGGACACGATAGGAATCCCATGCCATGGTAAAGGACCCCAGGATGTAAGAGGAGGCCCTTCAAGACGAGAGAGGAGGACATTGAATATGGAGGAGGGTAAGACATAAGACGTTAAAAACCAGTGAAGAGGCTCCATGAAATGGGACGAGATACTTATGACGCGAGATGAGGCCTATAATTTGCAAGAAATCCCTAAGAAATGGTAGAAGTTGTGCCAGAGTGTTTCAAGATTACGATATTGACCCAAAGAATCCGGCCGTGGCCCCTGCAAATCACGCTAAGCCCGGGTGTTCCAAAAATGTACGACCAGACCGTGAAAATCAATCTAGTGGTACGACGGGTCGTACCATTCTACAACAGTCTCGTTGGGACCAAAACAAATGAAGCCGGAGCAACGAAAAACACTCTGGACATGGGTCCAACTCTGAAAAACACTCACAAAAGCACACCAAAAAACACAAAAACACTCGAGCTCTGGGGCCCAACAATGACGTCAAAAAACTTAAAACGTTTTAGACAAAAAAAAAGTTTCGAGGCAGCTAAATCTTGCGCGATGGATCCAAGCAAATCACGTCGGGTACCAAAAGATTACATTGGACTATATGTATTTAAAAAATCGCGTCGCAGACCTGGAAAATCATCCTGGAAGCCCAGAAGGGCACGCCGGGCCCCAAAAGTTGCAGCTGCTCCAAAAATCAATTCTTAACTGGAATGTCACTCTGGGACAAAGATATACCCCTTCAGTGAGCGCAATGGCATATCAAAGGGGCAAATGTCCCCTCTATCCTGAGAGGCATAAGCTCCCAAGAATCGTGCCGGGGCTCCAAAACTCGCGTTGGGGTCACCAAAATTCGCGTCAATCCACCAAAATTCGCGCAGGTGTTTCCAAATAAATACCTCGGGTCCCCGAAAACTCATTTTGAGGCTCGAAAACTTGCAATAGAAACCGCCTAAATTGCAAGTCTATCATGTGGCAGTAATTAGCAAAAGGCAGAAGGCCTAGCAGAAACCGTGTGAGACCGCACGAAGTGTGGCGAATGCGCCGAATTGGCAAGATGAGCGTGCACGTGCACGGACGTTGGCGTCGTGGCGACCGGGTGATATGAACTGGAATGCCTGAAGTTGGGAAATTTTACATTTGAAAGTGATGTGTGATATATTTTAAATTCAAGTTAGGTGTTTAATACATTTTATAAACTACTGCTCGTTTTTAGGTTTAGTTGCATTTTATGCACCGATGATATTTTTACGTGTCAGGGCGTTTTCGAAGATCCCGATGTGCTTATTTAGCTCCTGGTCCTTTCTTTCGATTTGGAACCAGTTTGCTTTGTGTGGTTCCAGTCACTTTTTCAGACCTTTGTGTGTTAGCATGGTTCCTGCGTGCCTTGGAGCTTCCAGTGTATATTGTTTTTAGAGCTTCATGTATGTTTATTTAGGGCTGCAACGCATGTTTTAAGGCCCTGACGCTTTTGGGGATTGTGTGCTTTAGAGCTCCAGCTGTATTTTCGGCCTCCGTTCTGCTCTTGGGGATCTTGCTGTATTTATTTGGGGCTTCTAACGCACATTTGTGGGCCCTAGTTCGGTTTTGGGGCTTCGGTGCGATTTTTTGGTGTCCTAGCCTGACTTATCGCTCCCAGGCGCGTGGTTCCCAGGCACCCAATGCCAGTTTTCTGTGCTTAATGCGATTTTTGTGGATCGTTTCTGATTTTTTTATTTCCAAAGTCCGAATTCCGGCTAGACATTTCGAGACCCTGGCGCCACGCATTTGTATCCCATCTCGATTTTTCGAGATTCGGTATGTTTTTCGGATAACTACATACATAACTACAAGCAGCAAAATTTTGACTGCTAGTTTAACGTGCCGTCAATGCCCATATACAGCCATCAGGTAGCTTGTCCCCGACCTTATCGGGCCAGTTGTCAACTAACCTTCCCAGCTTGGGGCTAGCTGCGATCACGTGAAGCAACTTGCCAGAACTGGGCAAACCAACATTCTAACTAAGTGAGCTACCGTGGTGACGATTTACAAATCATGACTCAATTTTCTATGGATCTGCTTGCTTTTGTACTACATCCCGAGACAGGCTTGTGCATGACTACTCAATATTGGTGTACATGTTCATAATAGAGGCATGATGTAGACCTCTAAGTACACATGATTATATCTAAAAAAACTAAAGAAGACTAGATATGTAGTGAAGGTCCTTCTTCTAGGCCCGTGAACAATCTAGGGTCTCGACCCTCGCGCCGCGATAACTCCGAAGGCAAAAATGATAAGTACTCTGCACGGTATATTGTGCAATAGGTATAGCGAATATATGGTAACAACGATTGATTTCAATTGTAAATTTGGAGGCCGAAATACAGTTATTAATTTACGCACGCGACCGACAGCGACAGGTCCGCGCGGCTCGACAGTCCAGACACGTTTCCCAGCGGGGGTCTGACCACCGCCGTGGCTCGACCACGACCGGAAGCCCGGGTACACGTCGCAGTTGCCGGACGTTGTCCCGTAGAACCCTGACTCGGTTCCGACGAGGGCCGGTGACCGTGTTGCCGGCGCCGGACGGAAAAGTACGGGCATGACATGTGCGGGGCACGGTAGGTCGGCTGATTTACGGGGTCACAACACCCACAGTTAGATATTATACGATTAAAACAGTACGTGTCTAGCAACACTGTTACAGATATATCAAGAAAGAAGGATAGAAAATGATATGTACAAGAAACATGATGAAAATTTGCACTCACTATTTGCACTCACTATTCATGACCTCTGTTATCCTTCAATTTCAAACTCCTCTTTCATAAATTGCCACCAGATGTTCATGATAGCGCTGAAGCAGTTGGAGAGGATGGTGCTCACGGTGCGCCTTACCACCTGGCTCAGAGTGGCGCCACCAGTCTCCGAGATGCAGAACCTATAAACAAGGTGAAACAATGACCGGCATGGGTTTTTGATGCAACACTGATATTTTGACACCCATGTAAGACAGGCAGTTATAACATAGTATTTGCAAAACAATGAACAAACAGTGCTAACCAAAAAGGCTCCCACATGCACGCACGCACCCCCACACACACACACACACCTACAACACATGCTGTACATGTATCTATGGTCATATCTACTTAGACTAATGCATGTGAATGATCAAATTTGGTTGAGGCACCCTAAGGCCCGAGCAACTGACGCGACCAATATATGCCAACATAATTTAAGGGAAGTGAAATGTAGTATGACACCACATGCCAATTTCGTGCAGTCAAATTTAGAGGAACTGGCAAATATTAACACTTTCAGGACATGTCCACCAATATGGCTCCCAAGTCCTGACATGCTAATGACATCCTGCATCTGCGTTCTTAATTCATGGAATAATACATGTCATGAAGACTAAGCAAAGAAAGAAAACAATGATCTGCATCGTATCCATCACAATACCCATGGCGTAGTTCAGCACCGACTACACCATCAACAAAAGCATAATCTTGCAGCTTTGCATTCATGTCTTTAAATATGTTGATTTATATGGGGAATGACGTCCTTTCAGGGGAGGGTTTAAAATGTCAACTTTTTTCCCGATGGACGATCTCAGTAATCACGACTTGGATGTCGATGAAATGTGCAATAATAGATGCCTTTTAATTGGTGCGGTGGAACTGCCCTACAACCTAAATTAATATTTTCCTTTACATGTCTTTAAATCGCCTCCAAATGACGCTACGACGCTGTAATCATAACCATAGAAAATGCCAGATGGACGATCTCAGTAACTACTGCGCCAATTTTCGTGAAAATGGCTCCAAAATAAACTTTGACATCAATTTTGGGTGGTTTGGGTCATTTCCAGCCGGTATAAATGGGTAGAAAGCCACGAAATAAGGAATTCAAATTCGAGATTTGTCGGATGGATGACCTACCGAAAAAACCAACAGAATTGCGCTAAGCACACACTGATCGATGTCCTTCACAGTATTAAATGGACTGAGGTAGTTAAGAAGAAAATTACCATAGGAAATATGAAAGACTCAACACGAAAGTCAGTACCAAACATTCAGTCATCCTGCAAATATATTACCCATCTCTAATTGAACCGTGATGTAGCCCCGCCACCCTTGAGACTGTCCTGGCTTCCGTACCATACCACTAGTACCATCTATATTCATAACATAGTTTGCTTAACCTACATTATATCAACTTAACCCATCATCAGCAACAATTTAACCCTATTGCGGGGTAAGTTGATGAACCGATAGTTGCACCATGATTTGTTCTCTGGTGGAAAGCCAAGAGGACGAAACGAAAACAAAATATCGTGATGATACCAGGTTTAGGCTCGGCGTAGGTGCAGCAATCTCCTCGCTACCCCTCCAAAGTGATGAGTTATATTGAGTTTCGCTAAAATTGTATGAACTAGGCCAGGTTTCCCCTATCCAATGCTTGCAACAATGACGTCATTAAGGTTTGCTTCACCTCAGGCCCATCCATTGTTATGAAGACTGTAGCGAGACAGAGGAACATGAGCTTATCACACGAAGTCACCAGATAGGCACAGTAGATGTTATGCCAAAGTACGCCCACACATCCAAAAGTCAGCTAGACTTCGGCCGCTTTGTTATAGACATCGGGTATGTTTGAAACATTTTTACCAGCTGTAAAAATCAAGCATGTATTTGGAAGTTGATGGACCCCTGCCATCCCAACTTTCAAGTTGGGGAGGCAGTTTCCCGTACTGGCACCACAGTATCTACGATGATGATGTCTTTCACCTCATTAAGCTTAAAAACACAATAAGTAGTACTGATACCATATTACATCCTAAGCGATTGTAATAGCCAAGGTATGGTAACAGCCACACTCCCCAAGCCACGCCAGGACGCGCGCACCCCGCGTCGTCGGTTGCATCAGCCTCCCTGCGCCGGGCCACGCCGAGGCCACGCGACATTCTGGCGCCGGCTAAGATATACACGCAGCATCGCATTGCATCAACATTCCGCGTACATCGGCCCAGGCGTTGCGCTGCAACGACACTACGTATACTGTATAGCATACACATTGCACGCAGCCATCCATCACCCGCCCGCCTTGCCACCAGAACACACGCTTAGATCAGCTTGTAACTTAAACAGCCGTCATTCGTTAGACATACACGCCACGCTATCGGTACATCCGATGAGCCAACTACTGACACCGACATAAACCAGATGCAAGCTGCACACATGCTCCGGGGTAATAACTCAGGCATGTGCGTCAACCAACGCCCACAAGGAAGTTGGCCGCCATCTGGCCCGAGAGGTCAGAGGGAGGCCAGCACCCAGTAATTTCCCACAACCCACCAGTATAAATACGACGGCACAGAACACCTCAGGGGCAGACCATCACCAGACGCCGAGCAGAGCACCTCCTGGCCGCCTGACGTCACCAAGGCTGGCATAGGACTCTACCTACACGGCACCTGACCTGGCGGGGGACGGACCGAGCGCCACCACCAAGAACCGGAGGAGCGAGGCATAGTCCACACCATTTACGTGAGGGACTACTGAACAATTGGCATCTATTGTTGCGCAATTGCATTGACAATCCGCCGTGTCCGTATGTGCTTGAGTGCGTGAAAAGTGTGAATAACAACGCGAGGTCCCAAATCTAAGTGCTGTGTTTGGATGGACGATCACGGCCAGCGACCAACAGCCCAGCAACAGCAGCAGCAGCAGCCGCAGCCTCAGCACACAGGACCTGCGCGCTTGTCATACGATCACTCCAGCTTCAAGGCATTCATTCTTGCTATATTTGTGATTAATAAGATGGAATTCAATGTTTAAGCATACCTAATTGTTCTAGTTTTTCTGATTATGGGGGAACCATTCAAATTGTCATGCTGGAACAACTTCGAATTACGCTCTCAATACGAACTAGCGTGTGCATTGCTATGCCTGTTGCCGACGGTAGCACGAAATAATTCGTGATTTCGCACCAGCCCCAGCATCACTTGTACTTCACCTTCCCTCGAAGCATTTTCATTGCCCACAGGGAAGTAGATTAAAATACTTTGTTTTTGTCTAACGCGACACGGATATGAGTCACGTTTCTGTTTTCCCCGTAAATCTAACCTAAATCCGTTCCCATTGTTAGTCGGTTGGTCATTGGTTGGTCAAACACTCACATTCTCACCCTGACTTTCACATCCAAGCAACAACCCGCACATGTCACACCTGGTTACATCACATACAAAGTAACATCACATGCACCCCTCCTTCGCCGCTGTTCCTTTTGTCAAGGATATGGCCACACGAGGGGGGGGGTCTGCAAACACACAAACCCCACATGTGGCCTCTGTGCCGAACCACACTACACTATCGAGTGCACTAGTGAGGTTAGAAAATGTGTGGGCTGCGGCGGGAACCACTCCTCCCGGGACGGGAGGAAGTGGTTCCCGAAGGTCACTGCCCTCGGTGGAGGAAGGAGAAGGTCATCCTCCGACTCATCCACATCGAGGGCGTGGCCCCGTCGCGGGCACGGGAGTGGGGTGACGAGCAGTACCCGATGCTGACCGCCCGGCCCACGCGGACACACACTCACCCTACAGCCACCCCTCAGGAAACCCAGACGGACCCTACAATTGTCATTCGGCCAGAACCCAGAACAAAACTTACGACACAAGCACAGGCACCTCCCCTCTTACCACACCGCGAAGTATACAATCCACCACGCCTATCACTCCCCCCAGACACACCCCAAGCACGCAAGGGGGAGTTTTTCAGACTCCCCCTTCACCACAGACCACCCGCAGACTCAGAGGAAGAAGACATTAGCTCAGATAGCGCAGGAACCACTCTACAAACCACCCAAGCACCGACAACACGAGCAACCAACAAACCAAGCACTACATCCACGAACAAACCAACCACACCACCCATGAAAACCAGAACACGTAATAAACCTACTCGACACCAGACAGCATAGGAACAAACATCCGAACAATTCCTCAACCCAGTCTCTCCCAACTCTGCCCACGACATGTGTTTATATCTTTTGTAATCGAAAGAAGCTGGTGCCAGACCGACATCAGAACCTCAAACAAACGTAAAAAGGAATTGGAAAAAACAGAAAAAAACAAAACTAAAACTAAAACTAAAACTAAAACAAACAAACAGAAAGGAAAAAAAGTACAAAAAGAACCGAAAAAAAAACAACAACAAAGAACTAGATTAAAGACAAAAAAAAAATGTAAGAGACAACTAACAGTGTATGACCATGTATGTTTGCAATGTTAATGCCAAAGGCGATGACCCCCAACCCCTTCCACCAACTACTACCAAGCACCGTCCGGACCATCACCTCCAATCGACTTCAAAGTCGTAACAGCCGAAATCACCACACGGTGGCAGGCTGTTCTAATTCACTTACACACACACACACTCCTAGCTGGATGCTGCTTGCGGGCAGAATGATTTCAAGGTTAAAAAGCCATACATTTGACATATCGTTCAACATCTTGCACTATGCATATGTGTATCGACCTTAAACCAGTCAACCACGTCGGCCATTGAATAAGCCAGACCGTCCGCTGGTGTCAGTTCCCTGTAGCCCGTCCCAAGCCTGCGTTGGAAGACCACGCATCAACTACCCCTCCCCTCCCCCAGACGACCGCAAGATATAGTGCCCCACCCTCCCCGTATCCAGTGACATGTGCACGTTGCCAGTGGCGCCTTCAGCTTGATCTCCAAGGATACCTCCACATGACTGACAGGGAAAAGATGATGCGTCAACAGCACAACAGCATATAGATCTGAAGATACGGAACATGTTGACAAAATGATGAATAGTTCAACAACTGTGTCCGCCACTGCAGTCGTTCGATTCCCAGCCTGCGTGGCTGGGCGCTTGACGCCGCAGCCCGGCTCGGATTTCCCAGAAGAGGCGAGCTGGCCGCGATCTGAACGGCCAGCCTGCTTCTAAAGCAGAGCTGATCTAGAAACGGCTAACTAATGGCGATCCTGCAATTTCTAATGGCGATCTCTAATTTATAATTCACTGAATCGGTACAAAGTAAATGAGAGTACTCCATATCGGCTCACAATTACCTCTGGTATTCTCTTCCTCAATCAACAAACATAGAGATGTGTCATTTGTGAAGGTATTACTGAAGAAAAAAACACTAGGTGGTCATGAATATTACGGAGGATCGAGGAGGGACGCTCTGACTTATTTATGTCTCCTGGTAGATCTAGAGAACCAGGGGATAAGCAGCATATTTTGTGCCGTCGCAACAGACTAGATGACAGCCTGCCCCAGCTCTGCTGTTAACGGACCAATAGGTGACTGAGCCACAGCCGAGCTCAACTCCTAGTAATATGCAGCGTGAGTGTAAATGTGTGTGTGTATGTGTGTGTGTGTAGGTATGTGTGTATGTATGTGTGTGTTTATATTTGTGTGTATGTGCATTTGTGTGTTTGTGGCAGGAGGTGGCTTGATCACTAGAAGTCACTATGATCACTAGCTATCCGCTCTTCGGCGAGAGGTGACGTCGCGAAACACGAGTCTCTGGGATGGCTGCCGGGCGTCCAGCGCTGAAACAAACGCTTGCGAGTCCTGCAAAGCTACCGTGAATTTCACGTCGGCGAACACAAGGCACAAGAACAACTGAAGGCGCGGCATATACCTAATCTATATATCTATATCTAAATACAGGTCTATGTCTTCATCTACAGATATATATATATATATATATATATATATATATATATATATATATATATATATATATATATATATGCATATGCATACATACATTGCATACTATATCCATACATTCCTCTCCCCCTCTCCCTTCTCCATCACTCTTTTCATCTCTTGATCTTTGTATCTCTTGATCTATATATCTCTTGATCTCTGTATCTCTTGATCCCTGTATCTCTTGATCCATGTATCCCTTGATCTATGTATCTCTTGATCTCTGCACATCTGCATCTCTGCATACATATTTGTATCTTAGCCTCTCTGCATCTCTGCATCTCTGTATCTCTCTTTCTCTCTTTCTCTCTATCTCTCTATCTCTCTCTCGCTCTCTCTCTCTCTCTCTCTCTCTCTCTCTCTCTCTCTCTCTCTCTCTCTCTCTCTCTCTCTCTCTCTTTCTGCATTTTCGAAGTGGTGTCCTTCGGACATGGCCGCCGTGTGACAATGTCTGGGTCTGCACCTGGCCAAAATAGAATGCAATTCTTAAAAAGTTAAGTTCATACTATGCACTATTTCATTCAGTGATTCAATCTTGCTATTCCAGGGAGCATCGTGACTAGGGACTGTCTAAAGTAGAAGAGCGGGCATCTGAAGTCGAAGAAGTGGTAGCTTATAGAGGGTTCATCTAAGGTCAGAGTGACGACCTAGCGGTGACATCGGACGTAAATGAGCAGACTTCATTTGAACACGGTCACCCAGAGGTACCATCGAACGAACTATGAAACATCATGCGAACCTCAACACATCTCCGTATTATATCACCCCGAAGCCAATAGACGGCACGCTACTAAGTATGACTAACCTTAGGTGTAGCTCATAAAATACTTATTTCCATACTGTATTATGGTAGCATAGGTACAATAATGAAGTCTACAGCTTGCTACATCAAGTTCAAGTGCGGGAATGTCACAAAAATTGCGTCAAAGACCCCAAACAGATGTCGGGCCCCGGAAGGAAGTGCGTTGGAGCACGGAAAAAATGCACCAGGAGCCCGAAGAATCGCACCGGGGCTCACAAATATTGCGCAGGAGACTTACAAAAATAGAAGTCGATCCCAATAAATCACAAAGGGATTCTATCGAGTTCACCCGAGCACCGGACAATTCAATTATCCTGAGGGCCTTTCTACTCTGAATGGTGCCATCCGCTGTAAAAAAAAAACTCGCTGAGCAGCCGCAGTGGCATTCTAAAGAGGAAAATCTCCCTCCGTCCTCGCAAGGCGGGCTCCGAAGAACCCAAGAATCGCGCCGGGGTCCACAAAAAAGGTTCTAGGGCAAGATACATTCGCTTCGGGCCCCAATAATTAAGGGTTTTAAATAAATACAGCGGACACCAAAAAACTTGCTTCGGGCTCTAAAATTTGCGCCGGGGAACGCTAAAATTAGTCTGGGCCTGGGGTCGGATTAGCACAACGCGACCTGTGAACTGGCGCCATCACCCCCACCCCCAAATGTCGCGCATGGGACCCAAAATTTCCATCGGTAGTCGCGTAAGTTCTGGCCGAGGCATCAATAATTCCCTCGGGGCTCACAAAAATTGGCGTTGATGTCCCCAAATAAACACAGCGTGGTCCCAAAGTCGCAACGCAACCCGATAAGAATCAAGCCAGAACCCTAAAAAATAAAGGGAGGTACCGAAAAATAAATGTTCCGACCAGAAAAATAACCATTTAGTCCAAACATACTACGAGATGCCTGAAAAAATCGCATACGACACCGAAAAACATTCCGGAGCTAGACAAATCCCGGCGGGACATAAAAATACAGAAATGTCGCCGAGGGCCTGAAAAATCAGGCCTTGGCTGGGACTTTACATAATTCAAAATCAGTCACTAAAAACTGTCAAGCCCAGAAAAGTGACGTCGGATTCTCCCGGAACCACGCAACTGGGCCAAAAACGTCGAGACAGGATCCAAAGTAATTATACCGGGCCTTTAATATTGTGCTGAAGTCCCACAAACATGAGGAAAAAACACAGCGGGACTCAAAGAGCATAACTGGAGGACGAAAATGCACCGAGCGCTTCAAAGCTTTCCGAGTCTGAAAAAAGCGGCATTGCCTTAAGACATTCTGCTGCTCTAAGTATACACACCGGAGCTAAAAATCAAGACACAACGGTCCCTCAAAGCACAGCGGGGTTTGATACAGCATGGGGCCTCAAAAACAGGCTAGGTCCCTAAAAAATCGACATGGTCCTAGAAAAGAAATGAAAAGACAGTGCACTAAATGAACACTGTGGGACCTACGAAAACGCACCGATGCTTACAAATTATCGTCGGTACACAACAATAAGTAACAATACTTTACTTTTGTTTAAAAAGCCGGTATCGCCTACACCAAGCAAAAAATTGCTGGTGCCTTAAAACAAATCCGAAGACAAAGAAAATCGGAAAGGTTAAAAAGAACACCTAACTGGAGTCTCAGTTCGGTACCCAATCTGAAAGCGTTGTTATTTAATCAGATATGAGGTGCGTCAAAGCTAAGCGGTTATCCGGATTTCTTAGCCACTAGAAAACGTGGGAAGGAGAGAGCTAGTCATCGAAGTGAATTCAGGATGGGCCCTTGCGGCCTTATGTCTGAACACGTTATGACTTTATGAGGTGTCGTGTGTTGTCACCTATCAGCTGTTTTGCACTGCTTTGTTGGTCCTCATCATATGCTCTTTCATTCCGTTTCAACCGGGTGTTACGTGATGCAGTTGTAGCATTTCCTTTCAAGTGGCAAATATTATAAAGTGCACGATGTGCACTACACAAATGTTTGAAGTGACTGATGAGGCCCTGAGGATGAACACAATACCATATGTTATTATTTATAGAGCTTTTCTTTTCCCCATTCTGTCAGCTTGCCAATCATGGCCTTCCACAAACCGGATCAAAGCATCTTCAACCAGCGATCACCCGTCTTTCCTTTTCTCATCATCTCCAACAATAATCATGATAATTTCTTCATCGGCCAGCAAGTAGGCTTCGTTCTTACTAGCAGCCAGTGCAAACTTGTAAGGTGAACATTGCCTTAGAAACGTCTGTGGGCCAATAAGTACTAAGTATGGCTATATCTGGCAATGTTAATAAAATCAAACCCTTTCTCACCTTCACATTCAAGTAACTTGCCATGAAAAATTTCCAATCCATAAAACGTTGGAACAAGCTGTATGTTAAGCACGAATTTAAACACATTTCACAGTCGCAAAGTTGAGAGAATATGGTAATGAGCTGACACTTAAAAAGTTAGCAAGTCAGCGACAGATTAGAAATTTATGGCAAAGCAAAGGCACTTTCGGTCCAAAAATGTGTCACATCTTTACCATTCTGTAGTCTCGGGTCAAAAGTACCTGGGCTTGACTTTTCCGTGAGAAGAGGGTGTCAGTAGCAACATGTGCAACAGTAGCCATGGCAACCGGCTTCATGCTTTTGGAGAAAATGCTGTTGTATTAACCATCCCGTGTATCAACTAGACCCGGTCTCCATACTCCTATTTTTTCACGGCTATTTAATGTGTTTGCATGGCAACCTCGCAAGCTGTTACCTGGATTGTGCCATTTGGATCCTCTGACATCAGTGCTTACATGATCATAGGCATCATATTTGCTCACAAAACGCTGCAGAAAGGACATTGCAAAATATTTTGATAAAAGATGGTGTTACGGAGACTGGGACGGTATCTTGTAGTAAGATTCAGTGAGCAATTCATCTCAAAACAAAGCCGCTGGGTATAACTCTAAAAAATATCGCCAGACACTACAACGGCGATAGTGCTCAAACGAACCTTGCTGGGCTCCATACCAATCGCGCCGCGGCCTAAGAAAATCGTACCACAGTCCACAAAATCGTTGGACTCAATCCTCGCGAGAAAAACAAATCGAGATGGATCTTGAAAAAGTGCACCGTGGCCTGAAAGCTTCCACATGGTTCCGGAATTGTTCCGTTTACATAAAAAACAAGGTACCTTCAAAATATCGAATAGAGTTTAAAACAAATTGCATTGAGGCTTACAAATCGATGCACCTGACCAAAAATCGCGCCGACTAAGGGCTTAAGGCTCAGGGCCCTCCAATGTTGGTTTCATTGCTGAACGTGTGGCGTAACATCTGTTGGTGTGCGTCTACCAACGCAAACATGACCCGTGCTCAACTGAGGAACTAGGAGTCATTGAAGTAAAGTTTAGGGCAGATCACTTTAGGTTTCATAGACGTTTATAAGCTACGTTCTTGTCGATTAGCAGTCGTGTGGTGCATATTTTGGGAAAGGGATGACACGTACTATCACCCCGCAAGGTATTAATGTCCCCCTCGCCCTCAATCTTTTGGGACAGTACATTCAAAAGTTACATTGTTTCACTACATTACCGACGTTTTGTGCTTCAGACTTGATCACCATATATCAGCAATTGAGTATCAAATCCGAAACGTTGGTAATTTCTTGAAATAATAGTCATTCATTTTAAGAACCTTTTCATGGGTATGAAGACATTGCAAGTTGTATATTCCTCCCATGTATGCTTAGATTGTACTCCGCTACGAATGCAAGTGTTTACACACTTTTGGTGCCTCACAATTTGATTCCTTTTCTATGATGACATTTCGTTTGTAATTGCCCCCTCCCCTGCTTCGGAATCAGGGATTAACTATTGGTGTGCTGCATGGGTGCAACCATTGAGGGGGGCTGGAGAGGGAACATGTCCCCCAATTTCTGAGAAGTGACGATTTGCCCCCTCAATTTTGCCGTGTCCCCCCAGCCTCAGCTACCTGAGTATCATCTTTGCAAAATTATACTTAGTCATTTATGAAGTGAAAATATGTAGGTCAGAGAATCACCAACAATACTAAAAGCCGACCTAGGCAATCAACGAGCTTCACAGGCTATCTGTAGTTGCAAAATATCCGAATTATAAATCAGGAAACGTTTTTTTTTGCTTCCAGCCAATTCTTGAAGAACATGAACCTTGACCATCTTCTATTTTCACTTGGGTAGAAAATTGTGCTCTGCTAGGGAACAAATTTGCATTATCGCAGGGATTTATACGTCTTAGGTTACATTCACCTGCTCATATATTGATATATCTTGAACAAATGTGACTCTAGGTTTCTTGGGTACCTTCGAGACTGTTGAGGGAAGTCATGGGGAGCACGTATGTCTAGTTAATGTCATATTCGTATTCGTATTCAGTGACGAGTTCGCCAGAGGCGTATTTGTATGGCATCGGCATTCTGCAACGGTTTTAAGA
This sequence comes from Imbricaverruca yamaguchii, assembly GCA_034440575.1. Classification (NCBI taxonomy): domain Eukaryota; kingdom Metazoa; phylum Arthropoda; class Thecostraca; family Neoverrucidae; genus Imbricaverruca; species Imbricaverruca yamaguchii. Next base: position 130,120 of record JAOTOL010001329.1, read on the forward strand.
TCGTTCGAGTCAATTGCCACGAATGCTTCTGCCTGTACTGAACACGCCGGAAGGAACTACATAGGTCTCACAATACAACTTTAACGGTCAAGGTTCAACGCAAACCGATTTCTTCAGTCGTCTCCAATTTTTTCACCCACACCTGTGCACATCTGGTATCAAGCAATAGCCTGTGGTGAACCGTCGTGCAACATTTCAAATCGGCACATGTCAAGGTCAAACTTCTAGGTCAAATGTTAGCTTGATTTATTAGATGGTGACATTGAAGTCATATTGACCGAACGGGGGAATCGGTTGCATTCGCCTCAATTTGTATCAAATGAGGACCATTCAATGTGGCTTGCTATGCAGTAACAGAACTAAGCAATCTATTTTTTTCAAGAGAATAGGCCAAGCTGATCCTTCGATCGCCGATTTTCTTCTTTTTCTCTCAAACCTATCCAAATCTGACATCAGGCAATAATCAGTGGTGAACACTCGAGTAACATTTCAAACCGAGACAGGTCAAGGTCAAAGGTTTGATTCAGTTCTTCGATGTCCTCGTGTTTCGTCGCTATTGCTTCAGTTTGCAGAACATGGATGCCATTCGTATTGTGTCACTCGTGATGTCTTGTGCATTATCAGAAAGTTTAAATTTAGAAATAGTCTTGACGGATCAAAATTCAAGCTGATTTCTTCGGTTGCCTCATATTTGTTTGTGGTTTTCGCCAAAGCCTACCCAGATCCACTATCAATCGACAGCCCATGGTGAACCCTTGCGTAACATTTTTAAACCAGGATGTGGCAAGATCAATCCTAAAGCTAAAAGGCTAGTTTTAATTTTTCCAAGTCCTCGCGATTCGTCGCTATGGGTTCAATTTGCACCAAGTGGGTGTCACTCGACGTGGCTTGTACCGTATCATAATGCTAACAAATATAACTAATTGCTAAGGTCAAAAGTCAAACAGATTTCCTTAGTCGCCTCGCATTTTCTTCTTCGCCCTAACCTACCCGCATCGGATACCAAGCAATAGCCCGTGGTGCACCTCAAGCAACATTTCAAACCGGATCAATGTCAATGCCAAAGCACAAGACCGAGGGTTAGTTTAAATGGTTCGACGTCCTCGTGCCTCGTCGCTATGTCTTCAATTATAATCCAGTAGAGTGACTCCACGTGTCGTGTCGCACTCCATCAAACTGTTCAGAAATCACTTTAATTTTCAAAGTCAAAGGTCGAACTCATTTATTCTGTCGACCAACGTTCCTTCGTTTTCTCCAAAAGCTACCCATGCTTGGTAACAAGAGATAGCCCGTGGGAAACTCTGGAGTAGCATGTCAATCTGGGGCATGTCAGATCAAACCCCAAGGTCAAAGATTAGTTTACCATGCGCCCTGGAAAGCGTCTGAAAATTACACGCACTGGAGAGGGGGGCGGATTCCGCCCTGAAGTTCACGGCTCCTATTAAAGCTGGTGAAACGAAATTCGCAGGGTAGATGGGTACGATAGTGAACTCTATTGTGCGGAAATTTCATGGCCAATATCTTCAAGGATATTGGCCATAAAATTTATATATCTAGGCTATATCATGGCCAATATCTAGGTCAAAATATGTTAAAATGTTCTGGCTTTGCGTGGCTTGGCTTGTCATTCTTATGGATCGCTGTGATTGTGTTTGAACGCTCCAAAATGGTCATCAATGTGTTTTGGACATTACTACTGATGCAGTACAGATGCTAGACCCGACATTTGACCTCAGGTCATCTATGTAGCAGCATTTATCGGGCCATTACCTGCTGCGGTTACTGTAACCGGGCGCCCCCTGACATCTCGGTTGGGCGGCTCGTTGCAATCGGCTTCGCAAAGAATGGAGTGAAGTACATGAATAAAGTATGGAAGCGCTTAGGTACACAATGACAAACAGTAGTTTTCAAGATGTGTAGGGAATAACACACAAATTGACATCAACGCAGGACGGTCATTTGCATTTATGACAGCATTCCAGTTGACCAAGTTTGTTTCCATTAACCTGTCATGAACTGGATCTAACTTGACCTCGGTGACCTAACATAACTTTGAAACTATATGGTATAATAATATACATGAAACAAGTCGCTAGTGTTCCCAAGAACATTTCCCTTTTGCCAATCTATGGGAAGCGCATCAACGCTGATTTTTGTGGATTGGCGCTGCGAGATTTTTGGACTTTAACGGCCCCTAACTCGAAATTTGTTGGCCGATTTCCGTTTTTCATGCTTTAAGCAACGCGCCTGTCAATTCTAAGCAGGTACGCAAACAATGGTGTTTTTCTGCCAGTAACTATCTGGAGTGATGTACGAAAAACTGGAGGGGTAGGCGGATTTCGCTCCCCCCTCCAGGGCGTGTGTTAATGTTCAGAGTCCTTGCGTTTCGTGGTTATGGCTTCAATTTGCATCACATGACGTGGCTTACCGCACGGTATCAGAATGTTGACATATCGAAGTAATTTCAAGAATGTCGAAGGTCCGGCGTGTTTACAATTATTGAGTGTAGTAGGAATAGGACGGTCAGATCTATGCTTGTTTGCAGCCTTTGTGATAGCAGTCACTCGTATCCTATATGACAGAAGGTCCCGGTTGTGGTGATGTGACTCTCTTGGCGGTCAGACGCCTCCTTTCGTCCATGGCGCGTCGACGAGTGGTTTCACGGATATCTGCGGTGCCGATTTGCATTTGGCGAGGTTCTCTCTGGTCTTGGACAAAGGGAAACTCAATTCGTGGCACTTTGTCGGCCATCGCACATTTGCAGCTATCGATATCAGCACATTTGCAGCGGGCTATATCAAACAATTTTCCAAACCACTCATCACCGGACGGACGTACACCTGGTGATGCCGACTTCTTCCCAGCAGTTTTCATGTATCGCAAGTAGCGATCGCGGCATTCTCGAACCATATGTTCGACTCGGGCCCTCCCAACAATTGGTATTCCTTCGCAGCACGACATTTTCATCACACTTTCCGCGACAAACTTTATATGGGGTGCTAGCCTCTCTTTCAACATTTTGTTCGCAACGCATGAGTCTCTATTCACTTTACTCAAGTAATTCAGAACGTCAATTCTCGTGGGCAGTCGGTTTGTTTTTAGTTCAGAAGGAGCCAGAAGCCCTTTGGTGGAAGCGCGGGTCTTCATGTTCGAACTCTTACCTCGATCACACCGACGCAGGTAATATCACACTTCACAGGCAGTGGGCACAACTTGCAGACACCAAACCACTCTTTTTCGGGGCCGTCCCGCCGGATCTCCGCCGCCGACTGCCTGTTTGATTGCCAGTGGCAGGGAGTGGTAGTGACCGGGTGCACGGGGCATGTGCTGCTCGCTTCGCGGCAGCATCCGCCAACTCATTACCATAAAATCCCACATGACTAGGGAGCCAACATAGAACCACCCGTCGTCCAAGACGTTGCATATCGGTAAGACGGCACAAAATATCACGCAGAAGGGAGTTTGATGGATAAAACGTGTTCAAGGCCATAAGACTACTCAAGGAATCGATGAATATAACGTGACGATCACCATCAGACACCTCGATAAAACATAAAGCTTTCGTAATAGCTACGAGTTCCGACGAGTACACCGATGCGCAGGTCGGGAGAGCAAACGAGCGGGTGACAGATCCGCAAACAAAAGCGCTGCCCACACCGTCCTCCGTTCGAGAGCCGTCAGTATATGTTGCCACCCAATCCTGGAATGTTGCAATGTGTTCCAGCGCAAGTGCACGAAACTCTGCTGGAGGGACATCAGCTTTCCTGATTTTAGCGAGAGTTACATCCACCTCCGGTGCAATCAGCTGCCATGGGGGTGTTTCCATGTCCTGGACTCTCCGAAATCCCTGGAGTTCAACTAGACTATTTTGCAGAAGCTTTCGAATTCTCACACCGAACGGAGCGACATTCAGATTCCTTTCTTCTGAAAAAAGAGTCCGTAGTCGACGCGAAAAGACATGCGAGTAAGCCGGATGACCAGGGAACTGGCGGAGCTTGCAGGCGTACCGCATTCCCAACCTTTCCCTGCGCAGATATAGAGGAGGTTCGTGCGCTTCCTCCAGAAGGCTCACAATGGGGGACGTGCGGAATGCTCCGGTCGCGATGCGGATAGCGGTGTGATGAACAGTGTCTAATGGTCATTTGGTGGAGCTGCGCGCTCCGTCGTAAATAAAACAAGCGTAGTCCAGTTTAGATCGAATCAGTGAGCGATACAGCAGGAGCAGCCAGTGCCTGTCAGCTCCATAGCTAGTGCGAGAAACACATTTCAGTATGTTAAGCGATTTAAAACACTTGTCACGGAGTGTTCTAAAATGTTCTGTATAACAAAGACGTGAATCAAAAGTCACCCCAAGGAACTTCACCGCAGGTGGCATCGGTATTTGGTTTCCGAATAAACTGAGAGAGAATCCTGGACAGTTACGCAGGCGACAGAAATGCATTTCGCTTGTCTTTTGTGTTGAGAATTTGAATCCGTTCATCGTACCCATCTTTCAAGTTTTTCGACGGCCAATTGGAGACGTCTCGACGTAGCGGATATCCTGGCTGTGCTACACCAGATAGCAAAGTCGTCTACAAATAGAGACCGACCAAGTTGCGGTGGAAGTACGTCCCAAATATCATTTATAATTATCGCAAACATTGCTCCACTTAACACACTTCCCTGTGGCACGCCGTTAACACGCGCCCTGGAGGGGGGGGGGGGCAAAATCCGCCCACCCCTCCTGTTTTTCGGAGATAACTCCAGATTTGACCGCCCGATATACGTCATTGTTTGTGTACCTGCTTAGAAATGAACGGCACGCTGTTTAAAGTAAGAAAAACGAAAATCGACCGAACGTCTTCGAGTTAGGGGTCGGTATACTCAAAAACATTTCTCAGCGCCGGACCACAAACATCGGCGCTGATGCGCTTCCAGCATATCGGCAAAAAGGAAGTGTTCGTGGCAACACTAGCGACTTGTTTGATGTATATTGTTATGCTACATTGTTGCAAAGTCATGTCAGGTCACCGAGGTCAAGTCAGGTCAAGTTTATGACAGGTTAACACACGCCCTGGAGGGGTGGAGGGCGAAATCCGCCCACCCCTCCCATTTTTCGTACACAACTCCATATTGTACCGGCCGATATGCGCCATTTTTCCGTACCTGCGTAGAAATGACCGGCGCATTGTTTAAATCAAGACAAATTCAAATCGACCGAAAAGTTTTTAAGTTATGGGACGTTTAAGTGTTTTTAAAAAATCGTAGCGGCAGACCACAAAAATCTGCGCTGATGCGCTTCCCGTATATTGGCAAGAGGGAAGTGTTCTTCACAATACTAGCGGCTTGTTTGATGCATATTGTTATGCTATGTAACTTAAAAGTCATGTTAGGTCGCCAAGGTCATCACGACAGGCTAATGGAACCAAGCATGGTCAACTGGAATGTTGTCATAAATGGAAATGACTGTCATGCGATTGACGTCACTTTGTATGTTACTTCCTACACATCCTACTGTTTGTCATTGTGTGCTTAAGTGTTTCTATACTTGATTCATGTATTTCACTCCTTTCTTCGCGAAGGCGATTGTGCCGAGCCGCCCAACGGAGCAGTCAGGTGGGCAGCCCGGTTCCGGTAACTGGAGCAGGTAATTACCTGATAAAGTGCTCCTATATGGGTGACCTGAGGTAAAATGGCGGATCTGGCACATGCATTACATCATTAGTAATGTCCAAAACATCAATGATGCCAATTTTGGAACATCTAAACACAATCACAACGATCCATACCAAAGACAAGCCAAGCCACGCGAAACCAGAAAATTTTGTTATTTTTACCTCATTTGACCTGGAAGATATTGAACTAGGGTCACGAATTTTGCACACAATAGAGTTTACTACCGTGACCATCCACCCTGCGAATTTCGTTGCTCTAGACTTAATGGGAGCCGAGATTGTAGGGGGGCGGAATCCGCCTCCCCCCCCCTCCAGTGCGCGTAATTTTCAGAGGCCCTCCAGGGCGCGTGTTAACCTGTACAAATTTTCTGGGTAGCTGGTGACCAACACGAACACGGAAATGTCTGCCGGCCAGAAAGTTCTTCATGAATATCCCCATTGAGCCCCGTATACCGCATTTATATACCTTTCCAATAATTCCATGGCGCCAAGTCGTGTCATACGAGACAAAAAAGTCAAAAGAACTTTCTGGCAAAGTTCAAAGTTTTCACTGTCAAAAGAGACAAAAAAGCGCCGACGTGACGTTTCTGCTTAAACGCTACGCGGACTGCAGTGTCCAGGGTTAAGATATGATCAACTGAACTCCGGTTCTTTCTAAAACCACACTGTGCGTCCGAAAAAAAAAATTGTTTAACTTCTAAAAACCATGTTAGTCTGGTAGTTACCAGTCTTTCCATCAGCTTGCACAGGCACGAAGTAAGGGCTATTGGTCGATAGTGGAGCGGTTCCAGTCCGCTCTTGCCCGGTTTTAACACTGGTATCACTACTGCTTCTCGCGACGTTACGGGGAAGTCGCCTTGTTCCCAGAGATGGTTGAAGATGATCAAAAGTGTTTCGGTCGCATATGAAGGTAGATGTTTTATCATTGAATTGTGAATGTCGTCTGGGCCTTTACTTACTTTTCGGAGCTTGACCATGGCGGAAGTCAGTTCGGAAATTGTAAATGGCTGGTTATATGATATGCTGTCACTCGTGGCAAAGTCAGTTGCAAAATGTTTAGGAAATGCCTTGAAGAGGACCTGTTTTTACACCAGTTTGTATCGGAACCTACCAGACATGGCTCATTCTTGGACCTTGTATTCTCAGATTTAAGTGACTTGGTTCAGGACTTGACTGTAGGAGAAACTCTGGGAAGAAGTGACCATAACACAATTAGATTCAAGGCACATGTAGGGGAAATTATCAAGGATAATTTGGTAAAGGTTCCAAATTTCAACAGAGCAGACTTTGACTGCATGAGAGCGGCTTTAAGTGCCACCAGATGGGAAGAAGAATTCTCCAATTTAAATTCCTGTGAAATGTGGGAAAAGTTCAAATCTTACTTGAAGGAAATTTAGATTAGACATGTCCCCCAAAAGCAAAGACGCAAAAGAAGGGTAGGAAAGCCAGCATGGATTACACCAGACTTGATAAAAGCAATTAAGGCTCAGAAAACTGCATTTAGAGTGTTTAAATAAGCTTCAAATGTCGTTAATCTACAGGCGTATCGAAAAGCTAGAGACACTGTGAAGCAAACAACCAGAGCAGCCAAGCGAGCAAAAGAACTGGATTTAGCTAGAAACTGTAATTAAATTAAATTAAACTGTTAAAAGTTATTTAGTTTCTACAAGCTGAGTAAAGTTTCTAGCACAATTGGTCCACTGGAAGTAAACGGGACTACATTGGGTGAGGATAGTGAGATGGTTGAGGAGCTGAGCAAGCAGTTTAAATCAGTGTTTACATTGGAAGATATGACCAAGCTGCCGACCGTACACCATAGTTCAGTGACATGTGATCTGACAAATGATGTTGATTTCATTGAGAGTGATGTTTACAATCATATCAGGAAAATAAACCCAAACAAGGCAGCTGGACCGGATGAAGTTTATGCTAGGGTGTTGCAGGAAACTGAAAAGGAACTGGCATTTCCACTTAGTATAATATTTTGTAGATCAGTTTCACAAAAGGAAATTCCAACCGATTGGAAAAGAGCAAAAGTAGTTCCTATTTTCAAGAAAGGAGAAAGAGGGAAGGTAGAAAACTATAGGCCGGTAAGTCTCGCATCCCTAGTCTGCAAGGTACTCGAATCAATTATCAAGGATAGAATAGTTAGTTATCTGGAAGGTAGCAGATTGATTCAAGATACTCAACATGGGTTTAGAAAAGGACGATCCTGTCTCACAAACCTCTTGGATTTTTTAAACTTCGCCACAGAACAATTTGATCAGGGAAATCAGGTTGATGTAGCATATCTTAACCTTAGTAGGGCCTTTCACAAGGTATCCCATAAACGGTTAATGATACAGCTTCAGTCCCATGGTATTGCAGGTATCATCTTAAAATTGATAGAGTTGTGGCTTTCACATAGACAGCAAAGAGTGATGCTAAATGGTACAAAGTCATCATGGCAAAATGTTCTTAGTGGAGTCTCCAGGGGTCAGTACTGGGGCCACTACTGTTCATTATATTTGTAAATAATATTGAAAGTGGCTTAAGCAGTAAAGTTTTGAAATTTGCGGATGATTTGAAGGTCTTTGGGGCAATAACAGGTCAAGATGAGCATATCTCGCTGCAAAAAGACTGAGACGAACTTGTGAAGTGGTCCGAAGAATGGCAAATGAAATTTAATTTTGATAAGTGCAAAATCATGGATGTAGGTAAGCAGCATATGAAGGCTCCATACTTGATGGGTGGCCAAGTGCTATCAGTGAATCAACAGGAGAAGGATTTAGGTGTTATTATAAACACAAAATTGTGGCCATCAGAGCAGACCAAGGAAGCCAGGAAGAAGGCACGGAGAATGCTCGGGGCAATAAATAGGAATGTATCATACAGAAGTGAGGAAGTCATCAGGAAGCTTTACTGTGCATATGTCAGGCCACATTTGGAATACTGCATCCAAGCTTGGTCTGCTAGCTATGAAAAAGATTGTTGGCTTTTAGAGAGAGTACAAAAGAGGGCTACAAAAATGGTTAATGGCATAAGCGATCTAGCATATGAGGAAAGATTGAAGAAATTGAATATGTTTCACTTAGATATAGAAGGCTGAGAGGAGATCTCATCTAGGTCTTTAAATTTGTCCATGGTCTGGAGAGGGGATATCTTGGGGAAATGTTTCAATTGAACAGAAATGATGCAATTAGAGGTCATACGTTCAAAATTTAAAGTTAGCGACAGCAGAACAAGGTTAAGGCAGACTTTCTTCACCAACAGGGTAGTAGAACACTGGAACCAGCTGCCAGAAAACATTGTCAGTAGCAGCACATTGAACATCTTTAAAAACAGCATGAGCGCCAAATATGTCTCCCACCACACTCCCCATGCTCTCAACGACAGATTCGGGTGGACTTAACAGCCATAGCCTTATGACCAGGTGAGCGTACTGCTTCAATGCGTGACTCTGGGCCGACTCAATTTGCAGGGCTCGCAGAAGCTGCTGGTTGCTCATGCCGGATGGCTGGCTGGACAGACACATGTAAGCTGCCTTGACAGCCTCCCTCTCCACGGCTGCAGTCGGAGGTATCAAACACTGACTGACCAGCTTTGCGATGCTGTCGTGGACGATCTCAAGGCATTCGACATGCTTCACCTGTTGAAGAGCCTTCAAATCACTGACGACCTTTATGCCAGTCGCAGAATACTGCAGCTTGGCGTTCATGTCACCTTTGTTGCTGGCCCTGGCGTCTAGTCCGCGGCCGCGCTCTGTCGCCTTGTCATGCAGGGTGGGGGTGAATAGGAGCACCGCTGGAAGCTGGAAAACGAAGTCATCCAGGCCAGAACAAATAGAGGAGTTACTGTGCAACCAAAAGATGACCCCGAGTTGAACACAAACCCTTCGGATCGTGTTTCGCCTGCTTTCGACATTCCGACCTAAACACAAATTAACACAATCTCACACGAAGACTTGCCATTAAAAATGGGGCAAAACAATATAGCCATACTATGTGAGATTATAATATACAAAGATAAAAAGATAGAACATCCACAAGGAGCAGCATCAATTGATAGGTACATATTATTTAGTAAACAAAGCCTTGATGCAAAGTAAAAGAACTGCGACCCAAAGAGAGATGACGGATACACGAAGCACAAAAGCCATTCCAACGTGCAACGTGGAACACACGTAACAGCTGTAGCAGAATAAAATAATAAATGGAACGACTGGGGATGACGCAACGGGAAGGGATGCGGAATTGTACTGTAACTAAAATATATGCTGCTTCCTTTTCCCATCACCTGGTTAGTTATTTGGGCTTTCGGGCGCATCGACTGCCTTGGTCATACAGCACCCATAACAATTTTAGATGGACAACTTAAGAGGATTCATGCGAACAGCAGCATGCAAGACTTCAAAAGACAGCCAAATCGATTCAGTGCCACATGTCCACGAGGTGTGCAAATCGCTCCAACCCTTGAATCCGAGAGAAAGCGAAACAATTATCCAGAAGCCAAAACGCGCAATTCAGCCCACAACATCGTCAGCGAAACAGCGAAACGCAAGCAACATCAGCGAAACGGCGAAATGGAACGGTGAAACGGTGAAACAGAAGGAGCAAGCGCAAGCAGACATCAGCAGAACAGTGAAACGGAAGTAACATCAGTGAAACAGTGAAACCGAAAGAGCAAGCACAAGCAAACATCATCAGTGAAACAGTGAAACGGGAGTATCATCAGTGACACAGCTTAACAGTAAGAGCAAGCGAAGATCAGTTGGAGCGACGTGTCACGGTTCCGACCGTATAGTGTTCATGTCATCGAGGTGTATAAATCGCTCGAAATTTGACATCCGAGAGGAAGCGAAACAGCTGTCCTGAAGTTACAGCGCGTGAATGGTCACCCAGAAGTTCACGGAGTGACGGCGGCTGCGCGATTCCAAGAAGGCGTCTTCGAGCATCGGCGAATAGGGGGCAGGATAACAGAATATGACGTACTTTCAGTGGTGCGTGGCATCGAGGGCACTTTGGCCTGTCCTCCACACAGAGCAAATAGTGGTGCGTTGGGTGGGTGTGCCCTAGCCTGAGGCGGCAGAGCACGACCTCGTCCCGCCTCGTCCGACGGTAAGACGAGGGCCATTCCCCAAGACATGGCTTGATCGCTCGCAGTTTATTTTTCTGCACTATGTCCCAGTTAGACTGCCATTTCTTAAAAACAAAGGCTGCAATAGAACGGTCCTATTCTTTCGCGGGGAGCGGCATAGATCGCAAGTAAGGGGCTTGAGCTGCTCGCTTCGCAGCAGCATCCGCTGTCTTGTTCCCCACGATGCCTAGATGGCTTGGGATCCAACAGAGGACAGTAGCCTTTCCATCTTGAGCCAACAGTCTAAGACGCGGTAAAACTTTTTGCACAATGGGGTCAGGTAGATAAAACTGTCTTTGCGCCCAAAGACTGCTGAGGGAATTAGTAAAAATCACATGCGAGGTATCCCGCCCTACTTCGATAAAGCTGAGGGCCTTCGTGATTGCAATCAGCTCCGATGTGTAGACCGTCGCATGTGGAGGTATGGAAAAAGATCTTGACAGAGATCTAGAAACAAATGCACTGCCCACACCTGCATCAGTCTGTATATATCGGGACATATCCCTCGAATGAGGCTATGTGTTCCAGGGCACGTGACAGACAGTCGTGTGGCGTAGCATCCTCCTTCCTCACCGAAGAAAGCGACATGTCTATTGCGGGCTTGGGTGGAGGAGATCGAACGGGTCTCTTTGACAGGTGGACCTGTGTCCACTCCCCATCTCTAGATGTTGTTTTGGAGGAGGTCTCGGCCGGCTCGTTGGCGGCCCCACTGGTGGTGGATGGGGCTATGGTTTCCTCCGCAACGCTTTGGATTGGCCGCCCCTGCCTCACAGGAGACGCAAGAGGAGCGCCAGAGGCCCGAAGGAGGGCAGTCAACTGAACGATGAGATCAGATGCCTCTTCGGGCTGTATGTGTTGTGGAGGTGTCAGACTATGGACTGGTGTATTTTTCAATTTCGAAGCGTAAGACGCTTCGGGATGTGATTGGTCATATAAGTCTCTTGCTTCCCGAAAGGTTATTTTTTGTGTGTGTTTGATCGCTATGATTTCTTTTTCCCTCAAGTAGGACGGGCAAGTTCGGTCAGAAGATGTGTGGTGGCTTCGTTCTCTCTCACAGTTCACACACTGGGGGGTCGAGGAAGTGCAGTGCTCGAAAGTATGGTCATTTGAGGCACACTGACCACATGCTGAGCGATTTCTACAAAACTGAGTCGTAGCCCATATCTCTGGCACCGAAAACAGCGCATTGGGTTGGGGAGGAAGAGACGCACCTTCACACGCACGTACCCCACACGTATTTCTGGTGGTATGTCTGTTCTGTTAAAAGTCAAAATTATGTTATTTGTCGGGACTGTATCCGCACCTCTTCTCACCACCATCCTTCTCGCTTCCGTGACTCCAAACTCGGACAATCCATGAACTATCTCGTCCTCATGTACGCCGCCCAGGTCATAGCAGCTTATTATTCCTCGAGATGTGTTTTTTGTTCGATGGGGTTCTATTTTAATTGCAATACTCTCATCCACTCTCGTGTTACCTCTCCGCACACTGTACACGAACTCAGATATCCTCAGGGCAATCTCCGCCTCCTTGGCCACCACGAACTCCACCTCCAAAGCGCCATCCTTCAACCTCTCACATCTAGCAATGTTTCCAAATCTGTCGCATCCGTTCCTTCGTTGAAATGGAGATAAAGATGCAAGACTCATCGTAAGTCCTCTGAAAATGAGGACCTGAGGTGTAGGGAGAACGTTTGCGCTGTCTGTGTTAAGGGAGCCTCCACCCACGACGGGTGGGGGCCAGGTCTGGCCCTTACGAGAGGGACCAGGGGAGTTTTGTGTTATTCTGGTTGCCATGTAGTGTGTTTTTGTTTCTGTTCCTCGGGCGCCCCACCGCATAGGGCCCTACTGGGGGGACGCCTGAGTCACGCGAACGGAAGGTCGCCAGGCGCCCGAGGAGCTAAACGGGGCAAGCGAAGCCTTCACCAGGCCGGGAGAGAGAGACTCACCACCCCGACCAGGATCCAGCGCCGCCCACCCCTTGACCTCGGCCGGCCGGGCCGGCAGGCACTGGGAAACCCAGGCCCCCAGCCCGAGGCGACCTGCCTCTTGACCCGCGTGAGCCCCCCCCCCCCCGCCCCTCCGGGATATTAGGACCAAAGAGGTGTGTTGGTCCCCCGTCACAACTAGCACCGTGCGACTGGGGACCTCAACCTCCAGGACTCCGTCAACCCCGGGGGACGGGCCAAGGGGGCGCGGCTACCCCGATAAAACACAGCTGGTGGACAGGACCGGGGAAGTTGTCCTGCCTGCTCATAGTGGGGATGACACGGATTGGTATGAGATGGGCATTGGAATGGGGGCGTATGGATGGAAGGACGAGTGAGGCACTCCTGGTCTCACCTCTCGCCGGTATGATGGTCGCCGGGTCATTGGGGCACTCAATCCCCCATACCACGTAAAGGTGGTGCCTCATCGGGGGGGGGTTTCCATCACCTGAATTCGCAAAACAATATATGTACTTATATGTATATGTATATATATATATATATATATATATATATATATATATATATATATCAACCAAGAAGGGCCCTTGTGGCTCAGAGTTGCACTAATCTTTTATGTCTTTATGTCTTTATGTCTTTATATATATATATATATTCAGTTTGCCGCCAGCTCTCAAGGTGGAAGGACGCGCCCCCGAGCTCCAGGTTTCCAGATAAGTCGCTGCAGAACAGGGCAGTACTCTAGTCTAAGCTGTGGATAGGTGCTTAGCAATTACTTCTCTTATTATATTTCATTAGGTTTTATCTTATAAGCATTTTCGTAGCACGCAAACTATACTATATTAACCTAGCGACGCCGCAGGACGCCATCTTGTATGCGCCAAAGGGAGGCCTCGTGGCTTCGGCGTGTTCTCGACTCTTCGATTTCTGTAGTAGGAGATATTACAAGTGTGTAGATTTGATAAGTACATTAGACAACATTCATACTATCCTAACATACTTTATTTATTTTTTGGTGTGCATAGTGTGTTTGGTGTTGAAGTTTAAGATAGTTTAATTAGTAGTAAGTTGGGGGTATTCATAAGTGCTGTGTGACTGTTCATTTTTCTGTCTAGCCATAAGTGATATCAAAGGGATATTTATATAGTTGTCTACTTGTGTGGAAGACAATTATATTAGACATCTTGTTTAGTTATTTAATTTATTTAAAAAAACAAAACAAAACAAAAAAAGCAAACAATTGTTTAATAGTTTCTGCTTTTCTTGAGGCACTCAGATATTTAACTGACAGTATAGGAGGTAGCGATTTATAGTGAATGATAGTTAGCTTTTTTGTCGGTTGTTTAGCAAGTTAATTTAGCAAGTTAATTTGAATCTAAATCTAGGCATAAGCTGCAGCGTTTAGGATGGTTTCGACCAGGATGCAGGCACTAGAGGAAGAAATTAGGACCCTTAAGGCAGAGGTTTCCAACCTCAAGGCTGCCCTTGTTACACAGGGTAGGCAAGATAAAGCAACAAGGGGTCAATCCGTAGCAGGGACATCATATGCCCAGGTGGTCGCAGGCCACCAGGTAGCTGAGGTTTCCCCTACTGTGGAGGTGGCTGGGATCTCTCAAGAGGGGAGTGTTAATAGTGTTAATAGTGAACAGAGGAGGGGTAGTTCTGGTAGGTCACAGGAGGGGAAGTGGCATGAGGTCAGGGGGTGGAGGATTTGGAGACGCGAACCTAAGGAAAGGGTCAGTGAGTGGCAGGTGGCAGGTGGTAGGAGCGGGAGGAAGTGTAGCCGACCGGCCCAGCGGGCAGGCATAGTAACAACAAATATGTTCCAGGCATTGGATGACTGCCCCCAGGATAGCAGTATTAAGGAGTCAGTGCTGGTCATAGGAGACTCTCGTGTGCGTCATTTAGAGCGGGTATTTTGTAAAGGTAGGAGGGACAGGAGGTGCATCACCAGGCCTGGTGCCAAGGTGAAGGACCTGGTAACTGCGGTGGCACAGGTCACCAGTGATCACCAGTTTAACACAGTCATAGTGCATGTAGGGGTAAATAACATAGGTCATACTAGGAGCGAGGAGCTTCTGCGGGAGTACAGGGCCCTTCTGGCCACCCTGAAGGGTACCAATAGAGTGCTTGTAACAGGAATTTTGCCTAGGGCTAGAGCCTCCCCTGAGTGGAGCTCTAGGGCACTGGCAGCTAACACCAGGGTAGGAAAGCTCTGCCAGGAGCTAGGTTTTACATTTGTAGACGAGTGGAGCAGGTTTTATGCATCGTGGGACCTCTATCAGAGGGATGGCCTGCATTTTTCTGAGAAGGGGGTCCATGTGTTAGGCAAAGTATATGAGCATGTCCTTCAGGGAAACTAGGAAATGGGGTGGGGAGGGATGAAATTGCATTGCCAACTCAGGAATATTCCAATAGTGTCAGCCAAGGCAATAGAACCTCAAAGTCTGCAAATAGGGACAGCAGCAACTCAAGGGGACAGAGTTATAGTTCATCTAGTGATAAAAGAACTCCTCAATATGAAAAAGCCAAAGGTGGTTATGGAGCATTTGTTAAGTGTATGATGTTTAATGCTCAGAGTATCCGTTCCAAATTTGATGAGTTCATGTGTTATGTTGCTGAGGAGGAACCGGATTTTGTTTGCATTACGGAGGCATGGGTCAGTGAAGGATATTTTGGAGATAACTTACAGGACTATGAGATCCAGGGATACAATATGTTTTCGTGCAATAGGGGTCCAGCAATGAAAGGGCGTGGTGTAATGCTCTATGTGAATAGCTTATTCAGTTCTCAAAAAGTAGCAGGTGGGGATAAAAATGTGTCTGTGGAGTCCATTTGGCTTGATATCACTGTGGAAAAAGGCAACAGCAATACTCTTAGGATAGGAGCTTTCTACCGATCAGGAACCCTGCCACATTCTCAGCAACTGGAGCTTGACAAGGTGATTTGTGAGGAAATCAGTAGAAACTTTAAGAGGAAGTGCCTTATTCTCGGTGACTTTAATCTAAAAGGTTATGAAAATGCTGGTGTTGGCTCCCCATCATGCAAAATGTTCAGGAAATGCCTTGAAGAGGACCTGTTCTTACACCAGTTTGTATCGGAACCTACCAGGCATGGTTCATTCTTGGACCTTGCATTCTCGGATTTAAGTGACTTGGTTCAAGACTTGACTGTAGGCGAAACTCTGGGTAAAAGTGACCATAACATAGTTAGATTCAATGCACATGTAGGGGAAATTATCAAGGATAATTTGGTAAAGGTTCCAAATTTCAACAGAGCAGACTTTAACGGCATGAGAGCGGCTTTAAGTGCCATCAGATGGGAAGAAGAATTCTCCAATCTAAATGCCTGTGAAATGTGGGAAAAGTTCAAATCTTACTTAAAGGAAACTCAGATTAGACATGTCCCCCAAAAGCAAAGACGCAAAAGAAGGGTAGGAAAGCCAGCATGGCTTACACCAGACGTGATAAAAGCAATTAGGGCTAAGAAAACTGCATTTAGAGTTTTTAAAGAAGCCTCAAATGTCATTAATCTAAAGACGTATCGAAAAGCTAGAGACACTGTGAAGCAAAAAACCAGAGCAGCAAAGCGAGCAAAGGAACTTGATTTAGCTAGAAACTGTAATGGGGAGAGTAAAAAGTTCTTTAGTTTCTACAAGCTGAGTAAAGTTTCTAACACAATTGGTCCACTGGAAGTAAACGGGACTACATTGGGTGAGGATAGTGAGATGGTTGAGGAGCTGAGCAAGCAGTTCAAATCGGTGTTTACATTGGAAGATATGACCAATCTGCCGACCGTACACCATAGTTCAGATACATGGGATCTGACAAATGATGTTGATTTCATTGGTAGTGATGTTGTTTACAATCATATCAGGAAAATAAAGCCAAATAAGGCAGTAGGACCTGATGATATTTATGCTAGGGTGTTGCGGGAAACTGAAAAGGAACTGGCATTTCCACTTAGTATAATATTTTGTAGATCAGTTTCACATAATGAAATTCCAACCGATTGGAAAAGGGCAAATGTAGTTCCTATTTTCAAGAAAGGAGAAAGAGGGAAAGTTGAAAACTATAGGCCAATAAGTCTCACATCCCTAGTCTGCAAGGTACTCGAATCAATTATCAAGGATAGAATAGTTAGTTATCTGGAAGGTAGTAGATTGATTCAAGATACTCAACATGGATTTAGAAAAGGACGATCGTGTCTCACAAACCTCTTGGACTTTTTGAACTTCGCCACAGAACAATTTGATCAGGGAAATCAGGTTGATGTAGCATATCTTGACTTTAGTAAGGCCTTTGACAAGGTACCCCATAAACGGTTAATGATACAGCTTCAGTCCCATGGTATTCAGGTAGCATCTTAAAATGGATAGAGTTGTGGCTTTCAGATAGACAGCAAAGAGTGATGCTAAATGGTACAAAGTCATCATGGCAAAATGTTCTTAGTGGAGTCCCCCAGGGGTCAGTACTAGGGCCATTACTGTTCATTATATTTGTAAATAACATTGAAAGTGGCCTAAGCAGTAAAGTTTTGAAATTTGCAGATGATTTGAAGGTCTTTAGGGCAATAACAGGTCAGGATGAGCATATCTCGCTGCAAAAAGACTTAGACGAACTTGTGAAGTGGTCCGAAGAATGGCAAATGAAATTTAACTTTGATAAGTGCAAAATCATGCATGTAGGTAAGCAGCATATGAAGGCTCCATACTTGATGGGTGGCCAAGTGCTATCAGTGACTCAACAGGAGAAGGATTTAGGTGTTATTCTAAACACAAAATTGGGGGCATCAGAACAGACCAAGGAAGCCAGGAAGAAGGCACTGAGAATGCTCGGGGCAATAAATAGGAATGTATCATACAGAAGTGAGGAAGTGATCAGGAAGCTTTACTGTGCATACGTCAGGCCACATTTGGAATACTGCATCCAAGCTTGGTCTCCTAGCTATGAAAAAGATTGTTGGCTTTTAGAGAGAGTACAAAAGAGGGCTACAAAAATGGTTAATGGCATAAGCAACCTGGCATATGAGGAAAGATTGAAGAAATTGAATATGTTTTCACTTAGATATAGAAGGCTGAGAGGAGATCTCATGGAGGTCTTTAAATTTGTCAATGGTCTGGAGAGGGGATACCTTGGGGAAATGTTTGAATTTAACAGAAATGATGCAATTAGAGGTCATAAATTCAAAATTAAAATTAACCACAGCAGAACAAGGTTAAGGCAAACTTTCTTCACCAACAGGGTAGTGGAACACTGGAACCAGCTGCCAGAAAACATCGTCAGTAGCAGAACATTGAACATCTTTAAAAACAGCATAGACAATCATTATAAGAATAGAGGGCTTGCTTTTCAGTATTACAGGGAGGGCTGATTGGCAGATTTGGTGGGCAACTGGTTCAGTGTACAGAGTGCAACCAAGAAGGGCCCTTGTGGCTCAGAGTTGCACTGATCTTTTAAGTCTTTATGTCTTTATGTCTTTATGTCTTTATATGTATATATATATATATATATATATATATATGTGTGTGTGTGTGTGTGTGTGTGTGTGTGTGTGTGTGTGTGTGTGTGTGCGTGTGCGTGTGCGTGTGCGTATGTGTGTGTGTGTGTGTGTGTGCACTTGTGAGCCGTGAATACCGAGGACAAAATGGGTTTACACAACGGAATAGCGAGGTCCGGTGGTGTATACCGAGCCCCGATAGGTTTACCTCGGTATTTTGACCAATCAGAACGCGTTTTTGGGTGTTTCTCAGTCAGCTGGCGAAATTGTATCATGGACCTCAATAATCATGAAATCATGACTTTAAAATGTGTGTGTGTGTGTGAATCTGTGTGAATTAGAAATCGGTCAAGCGTGTGTAAGTTCTTGTTCTAGTGGAAATAGTGGTGACGAGACTCCTGCTGCTAAGATCAATGTTTTATGAATACAACCATAAATTAGGCTAGTACTAATTCCTAATTGGCCAATGAATATCAAAGGTTCGAAATTATGTTTGGTGGTTTTAGAAGTTGGTGTTTCAGAGCATAGCTTGCGATTGATATCACTATCTCTATTTTTCTTCGGCCATCGCTGAAGTAGCTTCGCGTCAGGTGTGCGTGTCAGGTGACGGTGAGTAAGATGTTTATCTGACGGTGAATCCAGGGCACTACTGATTTCGAAATGAAAATAATTGCGCATAATTGATTTATTTGTACCTATATCTGTTAAAATGTCATTGCATTAATAGTGCAGTAAAATAGTGCAATAGCATACATACAATTAAAGTAAGTATAGCAGGTTTGTAGGGTAACTACCTGCATTTGGGCATTTCAGGTGGGTAATTTGCCAACATACCTGATGATGTCGTTGGTGATAGGTTCTAGGTATGCGAAAAGTGGATTTTTCTTCCATTCTTTACATTTTTACTCTTCCAGCATGCTCTTTTCACTTGGACTCTTTCAACTGCTGTTATTTTTACTTGTATTTTTGCTTATATTATATTATCTTGCTCTGTTAACTTGCTTATGTCTTCTTTTACCTGATGCTTTTGACACGTTCTTTTGGCGTATTCATTTGGCTTGTTTTTGCTTATTATTTTTTATATATTTTTCTTTGATACTTTTAGCCTCTGAATTTTGATTCCTTTGACCCTTCTTAACTTTGTCAAAGTGATATAAGATGAAGTGTCGTTAAAACATTCTTCATTAATTGCATTAAACAAATTTATTCTTCTTTATTTATATTCTTCCTTAATTATATTATTCTTTAATTATATACTTCTTTAATTGTATTCTACTTTAAATTCATTCTGTTTAATCTTATACTTCGTTAAATGTATTGTTTTCAACTGCTATGCTTTTAGCAATTTCACCTAGTGTCATTTCTCTTTATCATTTTTGTGAATAACATTCAGGTAGGGGTTAAGGATAAGGTGTTGAAATTTGCTGATGACATGAGGCTGGTAGGAGTGGCTAACAGTAGTGGTCTACATAGTAATGTTCAACTAGACATGGAGGACCTAAAACGTGGTCCTATCATTGGCAGATGTCTTTCAACTATGAAAATGGAAGCTTATGCGGCTGGGGTCTGGTAGTGAGACTTCCAGATATACAATGGGAGGTAGGAAACTGAGTGGTATTAACGAGGAAAGATATTCAGGCGTGTTCGTGTAAAATGACCTAAAAGCAGAAAAAATGGTAATTCAGCTTCGAACCCAGCATTCAGAATGCTTGAAATCATTAATAGAAGGGTGAGGTATAAAAGCAAGGTAGTCATGAAGAACTGTACTTAGCCTACGTACAACCCCACTTAGAATATTACGTACAGGCATGGAAACACAGATATACCGGATATACCCCACTTATAAAAAAACAGATATACCGGAAAGAGTGCAGCGCAAAACCATTAGAACCATGAGTGAACTAGGCAACTTATAACTGGCATTATATAAGTAATCAGTGAAGTACAGGAGATTAAGGGATAATATGATTGAAATGCATGCAATCATTAAATAGCTAGATCAGGTCAATGTTAATGATGCCCTTCTATTTAGACTATCACATGGGATCATCACTTCAGGTTAGACAAATCAGATGTAGAACAGCTAAACAACAGGTCACTGTTAAAACATTATTGATGAGTGGCAAGGCTGCCTGCTGATGCCATGGAGTCCCTCAGTTAGTTCATTTTAAAATAGAATCAATCATTTTTTGGTGCAACATGTGGATTAGTTCTAAGTTGTAGTGGATTGGCTTATACTTATGCTAAGGGGGGCACACTGTACATTGAAATTACACTGAAAATTATTGATAGGGCACTCAAGCCACATGTGTTAAGAACTATGGACCTAATAGGGTTGGGTAGGTAGGTAGATAGGCATTAATGGTTATGTTGGATGTTGGTGAATGGAGTTTTGGGGTATTAGGGATGTGGTATTGGCTGGGGTAATGAGTGCCTTTTCAAAAGCAAACAAGGAACAAGCATGAGTGGTGTGTTCCACTACAAGATGACTGAGCTGGGAACGAAATTCGTGAAACACGACGTACTTCCAGCTGAGTTTAGGTCGATGCGAATCGGTGTCGCAGAACACTTCAGGGGTACACGCCACATGAAAAAGGTTCAAGCGCGGGAGGAGGAGAGCGAACGCAGTCGCAGACGTCTGAAGGACGACAAGCGTATATCGAGGAATGTCCTGTCCACCGGGTACTATGGACTCAAGAAAAGCTTGCCGCACACCTACTTTGAAGAGCTCTTGTACATACAAGAAGAGAACGGCGTCAGAGTGGGTAATATCAACCACTCTGCTGATTTTGTCCGAAGAATGCGACGTGATTTGGTCAGAACCATGCACTCTAAGCTGATGGAGTTCTTGATGCGTCAGTCATGCGTGGGTCTGTGCGCTGACAAAGTGACTATCGCCAGACTCACAGTCGACGTGACCGCCATCCTAGCAGTGGTGCCTGATGCCCCCAAGGAGCATATGGTGCAAACATTCGTTGTTGCGGCTCCTGTTGTCAGCGATCATTCTGGCGATGGTCTAGCGAGAGAGATTGCTGGAACACTAGAACAGGTGGGAGTGACTCACCCTGATCAACTGGCTGCGATTTGCAAGGACGGGCAATACCTGCAAAACAGTGTGCCACTGAAGCTGCTGAAGATCATGGCTATTACTGATCCCTCCAAGCATTCAAAGCCAAGCGTGCCAGCGCTGTGGGATGCGGCAAACCTCATGGAGCTCGCTGACCGAGACAGCAGGAAGGAGTGTGCCTGGGTCGACACTACCATTGCCGTCATGACATCTGTTACAAAGCATCATACCCGTGGTAAAGGTCTAGAGGACCTCAAGGTGGCTGCAGCCAAGCGCAGTGAGCGAGTTCTTCAGCCAAAGCTCTGGTCAGAAACAAGGTTTTCTGGCCACGCCGCAAGCACCATCAAGGTATTCCTCACAAAATACGCAATACACCGCAATCTTCTGGCAGCTCGGGTACAGGACGGCACTGCAGATGGAGAAGCTCTACGGGATCTTCAGCGGCTTTCAGGTGTGTTTGTCTCTGATGAAGCCAGTTGCTGTTTCGATGTGTCCGTAGATCATACATGTACATGCACTTGCAAACTAAAATAATTTGAATTTGTCTGACCAGTAGTTATGGGAGCAAAATGATCTCAGACGTCGACGTGCCATAAAATTCCAACCATCGTCACCATCTGACCACTAGTTAGTTAAATCACGTGCTTAACTTCGTTGTTCAAAGCCATGCATGTCGTCGAACATCAGCAATTCGATATTTTTGAACGTAATCTCCAATTTCTGGTTGTTGTAGAAATCTCAGCCAGATTTTCT
Source organism: Imbricaverruca yamaguchii (assembly GCA_034440575.1). NCBI lineage: Eukaryota > Metazoa > Arthropoda > Thecostraca > Neoverrucidae > Imbricaverruca > Imbricaverruca yamaguchii. The sequence continues at coordinate 152,156 of JAOTOL010001329.1, forward strand.
GTCTGTTGTGCTGATGCATTTTCTATATCCGTGCATTTTGCGTTTTTCGTGTGTTAGAGAAGTAATATAACTGGTGCACTTTCAGATAAAGCATTCATTATGCGATGTGCTGCCCTCCACGATATCTATACGGTGATCGCCGGGTGCAGCATGTTCCAGCAGCACATCCAGAGACTATTTTGGGAACGTCAAGCTGCTTTCGGCGCCATGGTGACGAAGCTAGACGAGATGACTGACGCTGTGGAGATCAGTGGTCTTGATCCTGACGAGGAGCTCTGGCCGACCCTCCTTCCGCAGCAAGGGTGTATCACTGCTGATTGGTTAGTGTGGCAGTCAGTGACATTTATATTCCACTGGCTTCAGCTTTTATTTTAACTTGTACGTAATCGTAATACGCTGTTGTTCCATGTTCCGTCCCACAGATGCCTACTGGCTGTCACACCTACTAATACCTGTTTCAAAATTGGTAAAGGACTGATAAAAATTGTTTAAATCATTCAATTAGTTAGGGACTGGTTAAAATTGGGGTGGGGTGTCCTCTCATGTATGGTTTTCATTATTATTTGGCACCTTGGAGTTTTGATTGCCCTACCTCAAAATAGGAAATGTTCTAAATATTTTGAAGTTCTGCAGTCATACATGTCGCCAAAATGTTGTAAAACGTCGGAATCTGTCAGCAGGTTACTGCAGACGCGACTTGATGGCCCATGCCGGAGTATGCCTCTACCCGCGCTGTGAAATCCCACCTCTTTGGCAAATTCCCAAATATATTCCTTACCTTGTCTGCTATTTCTCAGGCTCGACATATTGGCACCTTTGTGTCCTGCCTCGTCGCCAAGATGAGCGCGAGGAGACGCGGCGTAAATGTTAAAGGGCGAGACCTGGGCTCCACCAACTGGACGCTGAATGGAGCCATGGACGACCTGCAGCGTGTTGGTGACCTCTGCCAGCTCCGCCGGTTGCTGCACGATTCTAGTGTCACCTTGATCACGTCAGCAGTGGATCAGCTGGCCTTAAAGAGGTTGATTCCTCCGTCCGCTGTCGTTTCAAAGGAGAGTGTGCTCGCCGCTTGGCGCTACGTGGGGCGCTGCCCTGATGAGGACAATCGAGGACTTTACAAGGTGCTTTTTGAGGCGGCGGACGGGAATCCGTTGATTTGTGCATACGTGGCACTGGTCACCATAATATGGCTTATCAGCCCAGCAGAGTCAGTGGTCGAAAGCATAGTGAGTGTGATTGGTGAGGTGTTTGGAGTTCACCGGTAACTTGATCATGTAAACGCCGCGAATGAGCTGATCATTTGTTGGAACGGTACGGAGCCAGAGCGAGCTGGTCCTCTGCTGGACTTGCTGCAGACAAAGCAGTCTTACCGCTTCCAACGCGTAGGGTCTACCCTGAGAATTCAGGAGGCGTTTGAAGGCATCGCTATGCAGCGGCTTGGAAGCAAGAAGTGCGCTCGATCGGTGGTATTTTGCACCCCATAAGGCATCTCACGCAGCAAAACGTGCGATTGTCTCGCAAAATCCATGCTGTCTTGTGACTGATATGCTATCAATATAGTTCATCATGGCCATACAGTATCTTTCGTTGCATTCTTTTGGACATGTGGATTGCGGTCTAGTATGTAATATGATATTGTAACATCTTCCCATTGTCTGGTCACATAACATGGCGGCTGTGGTGGAAGGATGGTGGTGAAATAGTGTTAGTTCGTTTAAGCCGGACTCAGGTAGCAAAAAGTGCATGTTTTGTTCTCGTAGGTAGCAGTCTAGAAACATTCTTGACCTCTGTTCAAAACCTTACTGCTTAGGCCACTTTCAATGTTATTGACAAATATAATGAACAGTAGTGGCTCCAGTATTGACTCCTTCGGAACTTTACTAAGAACATTTTGCAATTATGATTATACCATTTAGCTGTCCATTTGAAAGCTACAACTCTATCCATTTTAGGATGCTATCTGAAATGCCATGGAACTGAAGCTGCATCATTAACTGTTTATGGGGTACCTTATCAAAGGCCTTACTAAAGTCAAGATATGCTACATCAACCTGATTTCCCTGATTAAATTGATCTGTAGAGAAATTTAAAAAGTCCAAGAGATTTGTGAGACACGATCGCCCTTTTCTAAAACCATGTTGAGTTGAATCAATCTGTTCCTTTCAGATAACTATTACATCCTTGATAATAGTTGCGAATACTTGCAGACTAGGGATGTGAGGTTTGCCGGCCTATAGTTCTCAACTTTCCCACTTTCTCCTTTCTTGAAAATAGGAAATACATTTGCCTTTCAAATCTGTTGGAATTTCATTTTGTGAAACTGATCTAATAATGTTATACTAAGTGGAAATGCCTGTTCCTTTTCAGCTTCCCGCAATACCCTAGGATAAATTTCATCAGGTCCTGCTGCCTTGCTTGGCTTTATTTTCTCGATATGATTGAAAACAACATCACTATCAATGAAATCAACATCGTTTAGTCGATCACACGCCATTAAACTGTGGTGTACGGTTGACAGATTAGTCATATTTTCCAATGTAACCACTAATTTAAACTGCTTGCTTAGCTCCTCAACCATCTCACTATCCTCACCCAATATAGTCCCGTTTACTTCCAGTGGACTAATTGTGCTAGAAACTTTACTCAGCTTGTAGAAACTGGATAATTTTTTGCTGTCCCCATTACAGTTCCTAGCTAAATCCAACTTTTTTGCTCGCTTTGCTGCTCTGGTTTTCTACTTCACAGAGTCTCTTACTTTTTGATACGACCTGAGATTTACGATATTGGAAGCTTCCTTAAACACTAAATGCAGCTTTCTTAGCCGTAATTGCTTTTATCAAATCGGGCGTACGTCAAGCTGGCTTTCCTACCCGTCTTTTGCGCCTTTGTTTTTCGGGGACATGTCTAATCTGAATTTCCTTCAAGAAAGATTTGAACTTTTCCCACATTTCACACGCATTTAAATTGAAGAATTCTTCTCCCCATCTTATTGCACGAAAAGCCGCTCTTATGCGGACAAACTCTGCTCTGTCGAAATTAGGCATTGAATGCATTGAAGTGCATTGAATACAACTATGTTATGGCCACTTCTTCCCAGAGTTTCTCCTACAGTCAAGTCTTGAACTAAGTCACTTAAATCCACGAAGACAAGGTCCAAGAATGAGCCTTGACTAGTAGATTCCGTTGCAAACTGGTATAAGAACAGATCCTTGTCAAGGCATTTCCAAAACATTTTGCATGATGGGGAGCCAACACCAACATTTTCATATCCTTTTAGATTAAAGTCACCAAGACTAAAGCATTTCCTCCGAAAGTTTTTGCTGATTCCCTCGCATATCACCTTATCGAGATCCAGTTGCTGAGAAGGTGGCAGGGTTCCTGATCGGTGCAAAGCTACTATATTCAGTTTACTGCTGTTGCCTTTTCCCACAGCGACATCAAGCCAATGGGACTCCACAGACACATTCTTTTACCCCATCTATTACTTCTTGAGAACTAAATAAGGTACTCACATATAGTATTACACTAGCCCTTTTAACTGCTGGACCCCTATTGCACGCAAGCATATTATATCACTGGATCACATTGTCCTGCAAATTATCCCCAAGATAACCTTCGTTGACCCACGCATCAGTAACGCAAACAAACTCTGGTTCCTCCTCAGTAACATAACACCTGAACTCATCAAATTTGGATCGAATACGATCCAAATTTGCCAAGCCAAAGCCAAATTTGTGGACGGTGCCAAGCCAACTAATGCCGTCTTGAACCAATTCACTTAGATATAGAAGGCTGAGAGGAGATCTCATGGAGGTCTTTAAATTTGTCAATGGTCTGGAGAGGGGATACCTTGGGGAAATGTTTGAATTTAACAGAAATGATGCAATTAGAGGTCATAAATTCAAAATTAAAATTAACCACAGCAGAACAAGGTTAAGGCAAACTTTCTTCACCAACAGGGTAGTGGAACACTGGAACCAGCTGCCAGAAAACATCGTCAGTAGCAGAACATTGAACATCTTTAAAAACAGCATAGACAATCATTATAAGAATAGAGGGCTTGCTTTTCAGTATTACAGGGAGGGCTGATTGGCAGATTTGGTGGGCAACTGGTTCAGTGTACAGAGTGCAACCAAGAAGGGCCCTTGTGGCTCAGAGTTGCACTGATCTTTTAAGTCTTTATGTCTTTATGTCTTTATATGTATATATATATATATGTATATATATATTTGTGTGTGTGTGTGTGTGTGTGTGTGTGTGTGTGTGTGTGTGTGTGTGCGTGTGCGTGTGCGTGTGCGTATGTGTGTGTGTGTGTGTGTGTGCACTTGTGAGCCGTGAATACCGAGGACAAAATGGGTTTACACAACGGAATAGCGAGGTCCGGTGGTGTATACCGAGCCCCGATAGGTTTACCTCGGTATTTTGACCAATCAGAACGCGTTTTTGGGTGTTTCTCAGTCAGCTGGCGAAATTGTATCATGGACCTCAATAATCATGAAATCATGACTTTAAAATGTGTGTGTGTGTGTGAATCTGTGTGAATTAGAAATCGGTCAAGCGTGTGTAAGTTCTTGTTCTAGTGGAAATAGTGGTGACGAGACTCCTGCTGCTAAGATCAATGTTTTATGAATACAACCATAAATTAGGCTAGTACTAATTCCTAATTGGCCAATGAATATCAAAGGTTCGAAATTATGTTTGGTGGTTTTAGAAGTTGGTGTTTCAGAGCATAGCTTGCGATTGATATCACTATCTCTATTTTTCTTCGGCCATCGCTGAAGTAGCTTCGCGTCAGGTGTGCGTGTCAGGTGACGGTGAGTAAGATGTTTATCTGACGGTGAATCCAGGGCACTACTGATTTCGAAATGAAAATAATTGCGCATAATTGATTTATTTGTACCTATATCTGTTAAAATGTCATTGCATTAATAGTGCAGTAAAATAGTGCAATAGCATACATACAATTAAAGTAAGTATAGCAGGTTTGTAGGGTAACTACCTGCATTTGGGCATTTCAGGTGGGTAATTTGCCAACATACCTGATGATGTCGTTGGTGATAGGTTCTAGGTATGCGAAAAGTGGATTTTTCTTCCATTCTTTACATTTTTACTCTTCCAGCATGCTCTTTTCACTTGGACTCTTTCAACTGCTGTTATTTTTACTTGTATTTTTTGCTTATATTATATTATCTTGCTCTGTTAATTTGCTTATGTCTTCTTTTACCTGATGCTTTTGACACGTTCTTTTGGCGTATTCATTTGGCTTGTTTTTGCTTATTATTTTTTATATATTTTTCTTTGATACTTTTAGCCTCTGAATTTTGATTCCTTTGACCCTTCTTAACTTTGTCAAAGTGATATAAGATGAAGTGTCGTTAAAACATTCTTCATTAATTGCATTAAACAAATTTATTCTTCTTTATTTATATTCTTCCTTAATTATATTATTCTTTAATTATATACTTCTTTAATTGTATTCTACTTTAAATTCATTCTGTTTAATCTTATACTTCGTTAAATGTATTGTTTTCAACTGCTATGCTTTTAGCAATTTCACCTAGTGTCATTTCTCTTTATCATTTTTGTGAATAACATTCAGGTAGGGGTTAAGGATAAGGTGTTGAAATTTGCTGATGACATGAGGCTGGTAGGAGTGGCTAACAGTAGTGGTCTACATAGTAATGTTCAACTAGACATGGAGGACCTAAAACGTGGTCCTATCATTGGCAGATGTCTTTCAACTATGAAAATGGAAGCTTATGCGGCTGGGGTCTGGTAGTGAGACTTCCAGATATACAATGGGAGGTAGGAAACTGAGTGGTATTAACGAGGAAAGATATTCAGGCGTGTTCGTGTAAAATGACCTAAAAGCAGAAAAAATGGTAATTCAGCTTCGAACCCAGCATTCAGAATGCTTGAAATCATTAATAGAAGGGTGAGGTATAAAAGCAAGGTAGTCATGAAGAACTGTACTTAGCCTACGTACAACCCCACTTAGAATATTACGTACAGGCATGGAAACACAGATATACCGGATATACCCCACTTATAAAAAAACAGATATACCGGAAAGAGTGCAGCGCAAAACCATTAGAACCATGAGTGAACTAGGCAACTTATAACTGGCATTATATAAGTAATCAGTGAAGTACAGGAGATTAAGGGATAATATGATTGAAATGCATGCAATCATTAAATAGCTAGATCAGGTCAATGTTAATGATGCCCTTCTATTTAGACTATCACATGGGATCATCACTTCAGGTTAGACAAATCAGATGTAGAACAGCTAAACAACAGGTCACTGTTAAAACATTATTGATGAGTGGCAAGGCTGCCTGCTGATGCCATGGAGTCCCTCAGTTAGTTCATTTTAAAATAGAATCAATCATTTTTTTGGTGCAACATGTGGATTAGTTCTAAGTTGTAGTGGATTGGCTTATACTTATGCTAAGGGGGCACACTGTACATTGAAATTACACTGAAAATTATTGATAGGGCACTCAAGCCACATGTGTTAAGAACTATGGACCTAATAGGGTTGGGTAGGTAGGTAGATAGGCATTAATGGTTATGTTGGATGTTGGTGAATGGAGTTTTGGGGTATTAGGGATGTGGTATTGGCTGGGGTAATGAGTGCCTTTTCAAAAGCAAACAAGGAACAAGCATGAGTGGTGTGTTCCACTACAAGATGACTGAGCTGGGAACGAAATTCGTGAAACACGACGTACTTCCAGCTGAGTTTAGGTCGATGCGAATCGGTGTCGCAGAACACTTCAGGGGTACACGCCACATGAAAAAGGTTCAAGCGCGGGAGGAGGAGAGCGAACGCAGTCGCAGACGTCTGAAGGACGACAAGCGTATATCGAGGAATGTCCTGTCCACCGGGTACTATGGACTCAAGAAAAGCTTGCCGCACACCTACTTTGAAGAGCTCTTGTACATACAAGAAGAGAACGGCGTCAGAGTGGGTAATATCAACCACTCTGCTGATTTTGTCCGAAGAATGCGACGTGATTTGGTCAGAACCATGCACTCTAAGCTGATGGAGTTCTTGATGCGTCAGTCATGCGTGGGTCTGTGCGCTGACAAAGTGACTATCGCCAGACTCACAGTCGACGTGACCGCCATCCTAGCAGTGGTGCCTGATGCCCCCAAGGAGCATATGGTGCAAACATTCGTTGTTGCGGCTCCTGTTGTCAGCGATCATTCTGGCGATGGTCTAGCGAGAGAGATTGCTGGAACACTAGAACAGGTGGGAGTGACTCACCCTGATCAACTGGCTGCGATTTGCAAGGACGGGCAATACCTGCAAAACAGTGTGCCACTGAAGCTGCTGAAGATCATGGCTATTACTGATCCCTCCAAGCATTCAAAGCCAAGCGTGCCAGCGCTGTGGGATGCGGCAAACCTCATGGAGCTCGCTGACCGAGACAGCAGGAAGGAGTGTGCCTGGGTCGACACTACCATTGCCGTCATGACATCTGTTACAAAGCATCATACCCGTGGTAAAGGTCTAGAGGACCTCAAGGTGGCTGCAGCCAAGCGCAGTGAGCGAGTTCTTCAGCCAAAGCTCTGGTCAGAAACAAGGTTTTCTGGCCACGCCGCAAGCACCATCAAGGTATTCCTCACAAAATACGCAATACACCGCAATCTTCTGGCAGCTCGGGTACAGGACGGCACTGCAGATGGAGAAGCTCTACGGGATCTTCAGCGGCTTTCAGGTGTGTTTGTCTCTGATGAAGCCAGTTGCTGTTTCGATGTGTCCGTAGATCATACATGTACATGCACTTGCAAACTAAAATAATTTGAATTTGTCTGACCAGTAGTTATGGGAGCAAAATGATCTCAGACGTCGACGTGCCATAAAATTCCAACCATCGTCACCATCTGACCACTAGTTAGTTAAATCACGTGCTTAACTTCGTTGTTCAAAGCCATGCATGTCGTCGAACATCAGCAATTCGATATTTTTGAACGTAATCTCCAATTTCTGGTTGTTGTAGAAATCTCAGCCAGATTTTCTGTCTGTTGTGCTGATGCATTTTCTATATCCGTGCATTTTGCGTTTTTCGTGTGTTAGAGAAGTAATATAACTGGTGCACTTTCAGATAAAGCATTCATTATGCGATGTGCTGCCCTCCACGATATCTATACGGTGATCGCCGGGTGCAGCATGTTCCAGCAGCACATCCAGAGACTATTTTGGGAACGTCAAGCTGCTTTCGGCGCCATGGTGACGAAGCTAGACGAGATGACTGACGCTGTGGAGATCAGTGGTCTTGATCCTGACGAGGAGCTCTGGCCGACCCTCCTTCCGCAGCAAGGGTGTATCACTGCTGATTGGTTAGTGTGGCAGTCAGTGACATTTATATTCCACTGGCTTCAGCTTTTATTTTAACTTGTACGTAATCGTAATACGCTGTTGTTCCATGTTCCGTCCCACAGATGCCTACTGGCTGTCACACCTACTAATACCTGTTTCAAAATTGGTAAAGGACTGATAAAAATTGTTTAAATCATTCAATTAGTTAGGGACTGGTTAAAATTGGGGTGGGGTGTCCTCTCATGTATGGTTTTTCATTATTATTTGGCACCTTGGAGTTTTGATTGCCCTACCTCAAAATAGGAAATGTTCTAAATATTTTGAAGTTCTGCAGTCATACATGTCGCCAAAATGTTGTAAAACGTCGGAATCTGTCAGCAGGTTACTGCAGACGCGACTTGATGGCCCATGCCGGAGTATGCCTCTACCCGCGCTGTGAAATCCCACCTCTTTGGCAAATTCCCAAATATATTCCTTACCTTGTCTGCTATTTCTCAGGCTCGACATATTGGCACCTTTGTGTCCTGCCTCGTCGCCAAGATGAGCGCGAGGAGACGCGGCGTAAATGTTAAAGGGCGAGACCTGGGCTCCACCAACTGGACGCTGAATGGAGCCATGGACGACCTGCAGCGTGTTGGTGACCTCTGCCAGCTCCGCCGGTTGCTGCACGATTCTAGTGTCACCTTGATCACGTCAGCAGTGGATCAGCTGGCCTTAAAGAGGTTGATTCCTCCGTCCGCTGTCGTTTCAAAGGAGAGTGTGCTCGCCGCTTGGCGCTACGTGGGGCGCTGCCCTGATGAGGACAATCGAGGACTTTACAAGGTGCTTTTTGAGGCGGCGGACGGGAATCCGTTGATTTGTGCATACGTGGCACTGGTCACCATAATATGGCTTATCAGCCCAGCAGAGTCAGTGGTCGAAAGCATAGTGAGTGTGATTGGTGAGGTGTTTGGAGTTCACCGGTAACTTGATCATGTAAACGCCGCGAATGAGCTGATCATTTGTTGGAACGGTACGGAGCCAGAGCGAGCTGGTCCTCTGCTGGACTTGCTGCAGACAAAGCAGTCTTACCGCTTCCAACGCGTAGGGTCTACCCTGAGAATTCAGGAGGCGTTTGAAGGCATCGCTATGCAGCGGCTTGGAAGCAAGAAGTGCGCTCGATCGGTGGTATTTTGCACCCCATAAGGCATCTCACGCAGCAAAACGTGCGATTGTCTCGCAAAATCCATGCTGTCTTGTGACTGATATGCTATCAATATAGTTCATCATGGCCATACAGTATCTTTCGTTGCATTCTTTTGGACATGTGGATTGCGGTCTAGTATGTAATATGATATTGTAACATCTTCCCATTGTCTGGTCACATAACATGGCGGCTGTGGTGGAAGGATGGTGGTGAAATAGTGTTAGTTCGTTTAAGCCGGACTCAGGTAGCAAAAAGTGCATGTTTTGTTCTCGTAGGTAGCAGTCTAGAAACATTCTTGACCTCTGTTCAAAACCTTACTGCTTAGGCCACTTTCAATGTTATTGACAAATATAATGAACAGTAGTGGCTCCAGTATTGACTCCTTCGGAACTTTACTAAGAACATTTTGCAATTATGATTATACCATTTAGCTGTCCATTTGAAAGCTACAACTCTATCCATTTTAGGATGCTATCTGAAATGCCATGGAACTGAAGCTGCATCATTAACTGTTTATGGGGTACCTTATCAAAGGCCTTACTAAAGTCAAGATATGCTACATCAACCTGATTTCCCTGATTAAATTGATCTGTAGAGAAATTTAAAAAGTCCAAGAGATTTGTGAGACACGATCGCCCTTTTCTAAAACCATGTTGAGTTGAATCAATCTGTTCCTTTCAGATAACTATTACATCCTTGATAATAGTTGCGAATACTTGCAGACTAGGGATGTGAGGTTTGCCGGCCTATAGTTCTCAACTTTCCCACTTTCTCCTTTCTTGAAAATAGGAAATACATTTGCCTTTCAAATCTGTTGGAATTTCATTTTGTGAAACTGATCTAATAATGTTATACTAAGTGGAAATGCCTGTTCCTTTTCAGCTTCCCGCAATACCCTAGGATAAATTTCATCAGGTCCTGCTGCCTTGCTTGGCTTTATTTTCTCGATATGATTGAAAACAACATCACTATCAATGAAATCAACATCGTTTAGTCGATCACACGCCATTAAACTGTGGTGTACGGTTGACAGATTAGTCATATTTTCCAATGTAACCACTAATTTAAACTGCTTGCTTAGCTCCTCAACCATCTCACTATCCTCACCCAATATAGTCCCGTTTACTTCCAGTGGACTAATTGTGCTAGAAACTTTACTCAGCTTGTAGAAACTGGATAATTTTTTGCTGTCCCCATTACAGTTCCTAGCTAAATCCAACTTTTTTGCTCGCTTTGCTGCTCTGGTTTTCTACTTCACAGAGTCTCTTACTTTTTGATACGACCTGAGATTTACGATATTGGAAGCTTCCTTAAACACTAAATGCAGCTTTCTTAGCCGTAATTGCTTTTATCAAATCGGGCGTACGTCAAGCTGGCTTTCCTACCCGTCTTTTGCGCCTTTGTTTTTCGGGGACATGTCTAATCTGAATTTCCTTCAAGAAAGATTTGAACTTTTCCCACATTTCACACGCATTTAAATTGAAGAATTCTTCTCCCCATCTTATTGCACGAAAAGCCGCTCTTATGCGGACAAACTCTGCTCTGTCGAAATTAGGCATTGAATGCATTGAAGTGCATTGAATACAACTATGTTATGGCCACTTCTTCCCAGAGTTTCTCCTACAGTCAAGTCTTGAACTAAGTCACTTAAATCCATGAAGACAAGGTCCAAGAATGAGCCTTGACTAGTAGATTCCGTTGCAAACTGGTATAAGAACAGATCCTTGTCAAGGCATTTCCAAAACATTTTGCATGATGGGGAGCCAACACCAACATTTTCATATCCTTTTAGATTAAAGTCACCAAGACTAAAGCATTTCCTCCGAAAGTTTTTGCTGATTCCCTCGCATATCACCTTATCGAGATCCAGTTGCTGAGAAGGTGGCAGGGTTCCTGATCGGTGCAAAGCTACTATATTCAGTTTACTGCTGTTGCCTTTTCCCACAGCGACATCAAGCCAATGGGACTCCACAGACACATTCTTTTACCCCATCTATTACTTCTTGAGAACTAAATAAGGTACTCACATATAGTATTACACTAGCCCTTTTAACTGCTGGACCCCTATTGCACGCAAGCATATTATATCACTGGATCACATTGTCCTGCAAATTATCCCCAAGATAACCTTCGTTGACCCACGCATCAGTAACGCAAACAAACTCTGGTTCCTCCTCAGTAACATAACACCTGAACTCATCAAATTTGGATCGAATACGATCCAAATTTGCTAAGCCAAAGCCAAATTTGTGGACGGTGCCAAGCCAACTAATGCCGTCTTGAACCAATTCACTTAGATATAGAAGGCTGAGAGGAGATCTCATGGAGGTCTTTAAATTTGTCAATGGTCTGGAGAGGGGATACCTTGGGGAAATGTTTGAATTTAACAGAAATGATGCAATTAGAGGTCATAAATTCAAAATTAAAATTAACCACAGCAGAACAAGGTTAAGGCAAACTTTCTTCACCAACAGGGTAGTGGAACACTGGAACCAGCTGCCAGAAAACATCGTCAGTAGCAGAACATTGAACATCTTTAAAAACAGCATAGACAATCATTATAAGAATAGAGGGCTTGCTTTTCAGTATTACAGGGAGGGCTGATTGGCAGATTTGGTGGGCAACTGGTTCAGTGTACAGAGTGCAACCAAGAAGGGCCCTTGTGGCTCAGAGTTGCACTGATCTTTTAAGTCTTTATGTCTTTATGTCTTTATATGTATATATATATATATGTATATATATATGTGTGTGTGTGTGTGTGTGTGTGTGTGTGTGTGTGTGTGTGTGTGTGCGTGTGCGTGTGCGTGTGCGTATGTGTGTGTGTGTGTGTGTGTGTGCACTTGTGAGCCGTGAATACCGAGGACAAAATGGGTTTACACAACGGAATAGCGAGGTCCGGTGGTGTATACCGAGCCCCGATAGGTTTACCTCGGTATTTTGACCAATCAGAACGCGTTTTTTGGGTGTTTCTCAGTCAGCTGGCGAAATTGTATCATGGACCTCAATAATCATGAAATCATGACTTTAAAATGTGTGTGTGTGTGTGAATCTGTGTGAATTAGAAATCGGTCAAGCGTGTGTAAGTTCTTGTTCTAGTGGAAATAGTGGTGACGAGACTCCTGCTGCTAAGATCAATGTTTTATGAATACAACCATAAATTAGGCTAGTACTAATTCCTAATTGGCCAATGAATATCAAAGGTTCGAAATTATGTTTGGTGGTTGTAGAAGTTGGTGTTTCAGAGCATAGCTTGCGATTGATATCACTATCTCTATTTTTCTTCGGCCATCGCTGAAGTAGCTTCGCGTCAGGTGTGCGTGTCAGGTGACGGTGAGTAAGATGTTTATCTGACGGTGAATCCAGGGCACTACTGATTTCGAAATGAAAATAATTGCGCATAATTGATTTATTTGTACCTATATCTGTTAAAATGTCATTGCATTAATAGTGCAGTAAAATAGTGCAATAGCATACATACAATTAAAGTAAGTATAGCAGGTTTGTAGGGTAACTACCTGCATTTGGGCATTTCAGGTGGGTAATTTGCCAACATACCTGATGATGTCGTTGGTGATAGGTTCTAGGTATGCGAAAAGTGGATTTTTCTTCCATTCTTTACATTTTTACTCTTCCAGCATGCTCTTTTCACTTGGACTCTTTCAACTGCTGTTATTTTTACTTGTATTTTTTGCTTATATTATATTATCTTGCTCTGTTAATTTGCTTATGTCTTCTTTTACCTGATGCTTTTGACACGTTCTTTTGGCGTATTCATTTGGCTTGTTTTTGCTTATTATTTTTTATATATTTTTCTTTGATACTTTTAGCCTCTGAATTTTGATTCCTTTGACCCTTCTTAACTTTGTCAAAGTGATATAAGATGAAGTGTCGTTAAAACATTCTTCATTAATTGCATTAAACAAATTTATTCTTCTTTATTTATATTCTTCCTTAATTATATTATTCTTTAATTATATACTTCTTTAATTGTATTCTACTTTAAATTCATTCTGTTTAATCTTATACTTCGTTAAATGTATTGTTTTCAACTGCTATGCTTTTAGCAATTTCACCTAGTGTCATTTCTCTTTATCATTTTTGTGAATAACATTCAGGTAGGGGTTAAGGATAAGGTGTTGAAATTTGCTGATGACATGAGGCTGGTAGGAGTGGCTAACAGTAGTGGTCTACATAGTAATGTTCAACTAGACATGGAGGACCTAAAACGTGGTCCTATCATTGGCAGATGTCTTTCAACTATGAAAATGGAAGCTTATGCGGCTGGGGTCTGGTAGTGAGACTTCCAGATATACAATGGGAGGTAGGAAACTGAGTGGTATTAACGAGGAAAGATATTCAGGCGTGTTCGTGTAAAATGACCTAAAAGCAGAAAAAATGGTAATTCAGCTTCGAACCCGGCATTCAGAATGCTTGAAATCATTAATAGAAGGGTGAGGTATAAAAGCAAGGTAGTCATGAAGAACTGTACTTAGCCTACGTACAACCCCACTTAGAATATTACGTACAGGCATGGAAACACAGATATACCGGATATACCCCACTTATAAAAAAACAGATATACCGGAAAGAGTGCAGCGCAAAACCATTAGAACCATGAGTGAACTAGGCAACTTATAACTGGCATTATATAAGTAATCAGTGAAGTACAGGAGATTAAGGGATAATATGATTGAAATGCATGCAATCATTAAATAGCTAGATCAGGTCAATGTTAATGATGCCCTTCTATTTAGACTATCACATGGGATCATCACTTCAGGTTAGACAAATCAGATGTAGAACAGCTAAACAACAGGTCACTGTTAAAACATTATTGATGAGTGGCAAGGCTGCCTGCTGATGCCATGGAGTCCCTCAGTTAGTTCATTTTAAAATAGAATCAATCATTTTTTTGGTGCAACATGTGGATTAGTTCTAAGTTGTAGTGGATTGGCTTATACTTATGCTAAGGGGGGCACACTGTACATTGAAATTACACTGAAAATTATTGATAGGGCACTCAAGCCACATGTGTTAAGAACTATGGACCTAATAGGGTTGGGTAGGTAGGTAGATAGGCATTAATGGTTATGTTGGATGTTGGTGAATGGAGTTTTGGGGTATTAGGGATGTGGTATTGGCTGGGGTAATGAGTGCCTTTTCAAAAGCAAACAAGGAACAAGCATGAGTGGTGTGTTCCACTACAAGATGACTGAGCTGGGAACGAAATTCGTGAAACACGACGTACTTCCAGCTGAGTTTAGGTCGATGCGAATCGGTGTCGCAGAACACTTCAGGGGTACACGCCACATGAAAAAGGTTCAAGCGCGGGAGGAGGAGAGCGAACGCAGTCGCAGACGTCTGAAGGACGACAAGCGTATATCGAGGAATGTCCTGTCCACCGGGTACTATGGACTCAAGAAAAGCTTGCCGCACACCTACTTTGAAGAGCTCTTGTACATACAAGAAGAGAACGGCGTCAGAGTGGGTAATATCAACCACTCTGCTGATTTTGTCCGAAGAATGCGACGTGATTTGGTCAGAACCATGCACTCTAAGCTGATGGAGTTCTTGATGCGTCAGTCATGCGTGGGTCTGTGCGCTGACAAAGTGACTATCGCCAGACTCACAGTCGACGTGACCGCCATCCTAGCAGTGGTGCCTGATGCCCCCAAGGAGCATATGGTGCAAACATTCGTTGTTGCGGCTCCTGTTGTCAGCGATCATTCTGGCGATGGTCTAGCGAGAGAGATTGCTGGAACACTAGAACAGGTGGGAGTGACTCACCCTGATCAACTGGCTGCGATTTGCAAGGACGGGCAATACCTGCAAAACAGTGTGCCACTGAAGCTGCTGAAGATCATGGCTATTACTGATCCCTCCAAGCATTCAAAGCCAAGCGTGCCAGCGCTGTGGGATGCGGCAAACCTCATGGAGCTCGCTGACCGAGACAGCAGGAAGGAGTGTGCCTGGGTCGACACTACCATTGCCGTCATGACATCTGTTACAAAGCATCATACCCGTGGTAAAGGTCTAGAGGACCTCAAGGTGGCTGCAGCCAAGCGCAGTGAGCGAGTTCTTCAGCCAAAGCTCTGGTCAGAAACAAGGTTTTCTGGCCACGCCGCAAGCACCATCAAGGTATTCCTCACAAAATACGCAATACACCGCAATCTTCTGGCAGCTCGGGTACAGGACGGCACTGCAGATGGAGAAGCTCTACGGGATCTTCAGCGGCTTTCAGGTGTGTTTGTCTCTGATGAAGCCAGTTGCTGTTTCGATGTGTCCGTAGATCATACATGTACATGCACTTGCAAACTAAAATAATTTGAATTTGTCTGACCAGTAGTTATGGGAGCAAAATGATCTCAGACGTCGACGTGCCATAAAATTCCAACCATCGTCACCATCTGACCACTAGTTAGTTAAATCACGTGCTTAACTTCGTTGTTCAAAGCCATGCATGTCGTCGAACATCAGCAATTCGATATTTTTGAACGTAATCTCCAATTTCTGGTTGTTGTAGAAATCTCAGCCAGATTTTCTGTCTGTTGTGCTGATGCATTTTCTATATCCGTGCATTTTGCGTTTTTCGTGTGTTAGAGAAGTAATATAACTGGTGCACTTTCAGATAAAGCATTCATTATGCGATGTGCTGCCCTCCACGATATCTATACGGTGATCGCCGGGTGCAGCATGTTCCAGCAGCACATCCAGATACTATTTTGGGAACGTCAAGCTGCTTTCGGCGCCATGGTGACGAAGCTAGACGAGATGACTGACGCTGTGGAGATCAGTGGTCTTGATCCTGACGAGGAGCTCTGGCCGACCCTCCTTCCGCAGCAAGGGTGTATCACTGCTGATTGGTTAGTGTGGCAGTCAGTGACATTTATATTCCACTGGCTTCAGCTTTTATTTTAACTTGTACGTAATCGTAATACGCTGTTGTTCCATGTTCCGTCCCACAGATGCCTACTGGCTGTCACACCTACTAATACCTGTTTCAAAATTGGTAAAGGACTGATAAAAATTGTTTAAATCATTCAATTAGTTAGGGACTGGTTAAAATTGGGGTGGGGTGTCCTCTCATGTATGGTTTTTCATTATTATTTGGCACCTTGGAGTTTTGATTGCCCTACCTCAAAATAGGAAATGTTCTAAATATTTTGAAGTTCTGCAGTCATACATGTCGCCAAAATGTTGTAAAACGTCGGAATCTGTCAGCAGGTTACTGCAGACGCGACTTGATGGCCCATGCCGGAGTATGCCTCTACCCGCGCTGTGAAATCCCACCTCTTTGGCAAATTCCCAAATATATTCCTTACCTTGTCTGCTATTTCTCAGGCTCGACATATTGGCACCTTTGTGTCCTGCCTCGTCGCCAAGATGAGCGCGAGGAGACGCGGCGTAAATGTTAAAGGGCGAGACCTGGGCTCCACCAACTGGACGCTGAATGGAGCCATGGACGACCTGCAGCGTGTTGGTGACCTCTGCCAGCTCCGCCGGTTGCTGCACGATTCTAGTGTCACCTTGATCACGTCAGCAGTGGATCAGCTGGCCTTAAAGAGGTTGATTCCTCCGTCCGCTGTCGTTTCAAAGGAGAGTGTGCTCGCCGCTTGGCGCTACGTGGGGCGCTGCCCTGATGAGGACAATCGAGGACTTTACAAGGTGCTTTTTGAGGCGGCGGACGGGAATCCGTTGATTTGTGCATACGTGGCACTGGTCACCATAATATGGCTTATCAGCCCAGCAGAGTCAGTGGTCGAAAGCATAGTGAGTGTGATTGGTGAGGTGTTTGGAGTTCACCGGTAACTTGATCATGTAAACGCCGCGAATGAGCTGATCATTTGTTGGAACGGTACGGAGCCAGAGCGAGCTGGTCCTCTGCTGGACTTGCTGCAGACAAAGCAGTCTTACCGCTTCCAACGCGTAGGGTCTACCCTGAGAATTCAGGAGGCGTTTGAAGGCATCGCTATGCAGCGGCTTGGAAGCAAGAAGTGCGCTCGATCGGTGGTATTTTGCACCCCATAAGGCATCTCACGCAGCAAAACGTGCGATTGTCTCGCAAAATCCATGCTGTCTTGTGACTGATATGCTATCAATATAGTTCATCATGGCCATACAGTATCTTTCGTTGCATTCTTTTGGACATGTGGATTGCGGTCTAGTATGTAATATGATATTGTAACATCTTCCCATTGTCTGGTCACATAACATGGCGGCTGTGGTGGAAGGATGGTGGTGAAATAGTGTTAGTTCGTTTAAGCCGGACTCAGGTAGCAAAAAGTGCATGTTTTGTTCTCGTAGGTAGCAGTCTAGAAACATTCTTGACCTCTGTTCAAAACCTTACTGCTTAGGCCACTTTCAATGTTATTGACAAATATAATGAACAGTAGTGGCTCCAGTATTGACTCCTTCGGAACTTTACTAAGAACATTTTGCAATTATGATTATACCATTTAGCTGTCCATTTGAAAGCTACAACTCTATCCATTTTAGGATGCTATCTGAAATGCCATGGAACTGAAGCTGCATCATTAACTGTTTATGGGGTACCTTATCAAAGGCCTTACTAAAGTCAAGATATGCTACATCAACCTGATTTCCCTGATTAAATTGATCTGTAGAGAAATTTAAAAAGTCCAAGAAATTTGTGAGACACGATCGCCCTTTTCTAAAACCATGTTGAGTTGAATCAATCTGTTCCTTTCAGATAACTATTACATCCTTGATAATAGTTGCGAATACTTGCAGACTAGGGATGTGAGGTTTGCCGGCCTATAGTTCTCAACTTTCCCACTTTCTCCTTTCTTGAAAATAGGAAATACATTTGCCTTTCAAATCTGTTGGAATTTCATTTTGTGAAACTGATCTAATAATGTTATACTAAGTGGAAATGCCTGTTCCTTTTCAGCTTCCCGCAATACCCTAGGATAAATTTCATCAGGTCCTGCTGCCTTGCTTGGCTTTATTTTCTCGATATGATTGAAAACAACATCACTATCAATGAAATCAACATCGTTTAGTCGATCACACGCCATTAAACTGTGGTGTACGGTTGACAGATTAGTCATATTTTCCAATGTAACCACTAATTTAAACTGCTTGCTTAGCTCCTCAACCATCTCACTATCCTCACCCAATATAGTCCCGTTTACTTCCAGTGGACTAATTGTGCTAGAAACTTTACTCAGCTTGTAGAAACTGGATAATTTTTTGCTGTCCCCATTACAGTTCCTAGCTAAATCCAACTTTTTGCTCGCTTTGCTGCTCTGGTTTTCTACTTCACAGAGTCTCTTACTTTTTGATACGACCTGAGATTTACGATATTGGAAGCTTCCTTAAACACTAAATGCAGCTTTCTTAGCCGTAATTGCTTTTATCAAATCGGGCGTACGTCAAGCTGGCTTTCCTACCCGTCTTTTGCGCCTTTGTTTTTCGGGGACATGTCTAATCTGAATTTCCTTCAAGAAAGATTTGAACTTTTCCCACATTTCACACGCATTTAAATTGAAGAATTCTTCTCCCCATCTTATTGCACGAAAAGCCGCTCTTATGCGGACAAACTCTGCTCTGTCGAAATTAGGCATTGAATGCATTGAAGTGCATTGAATACAACTATGTTATGGCCACTTCTTCCCAGAGTTTCTCCTACAGTCAAGTCTTGAACTAAGTCACTTAAATCCATGAAGACAAGGTCCAAGAATGAGCCTTGCCTAGTAGATTCCGTTGCAAACTGGTATAAGAACAGATCCTTGTCAAGGCATTTCCAAAACATTTTGCATGATGGGGAGCCAACACCAACATTTTCATATCCTTTTAGATTAAAGTCACCAAGACTAAAGCATTTCCTCCGAAAGTTTTTGCTGATTCCCTCGCATATCACCTTATCGAGATCCAGTTGCTGAGAAGGTGGCAGGGTTCCTGATCGGTGCAAAGCTACTATATTCAGTTTACTGCTGTTGCCTTTTCCCACAGCGACATCAAGCCAATGGGACTCCACAGACACATTCTTTTACCCCATCTATTACTTCTTGAGAACTAAATAAGGTACTCACATATAGTATTACACTAGCCCTTTTAACTGCTGGACCCCTATTGCACGCAAGCATATTATATCACTGGATCACATTGTCCTGCAAATTATCCCCAAGATAACCTTCGTTGACCCACGCATCAGTAACGCAAACAAACTCTGGTTCCTCCTCAGTAACATAACACCTGAACTCATCAAATTTGGATCGAATACCCTGAGTCCAAATCTGGTAATGGAACACAAGTGTATGATGTTTAATGCATCATACACTTAGCGCATGTTCCATAACCAGCTTTGGCCTTTTCATGTTGCGTAACTCTTTCATCAGTGGATGAGCTACCACTATGCCCCCTTGAACTGCTGCTATCCCTATTTGCTGACTTTGGTGTTCTATTGCCTTGGTTGTCACTATTGGCATATCCCTAAGATGGCAATGCCACTTTATCCCTGCCCATCCCATTGCCTAATTTCCCTGAAGGATATGCTCATATGCTTTGCTTAACACGTGCACCCCTCCTGGGAGAAGTGCTGGCCATCCCTCTGATAGAGGTCCCATGAGCAATATAACCTGCACCACTTGTCAACAAAGGTCAAACCTAACTCATGGCAGAGCTTACCTACCCTGGCATTAGCTGCCAGTGCCCTAGAGCTCCACTCAGGGGAGACTCCAGCCCTAGGAAGAATAGCAGTCACAATTGCTGCTATTACTATGCTTCAGGGTGGCCAGAAGGGCCCTGTAGTCCTGCAGCAGCTCCTCGTTCCTAACAGGACTGATGTTATTCACTTCTAATTATGTTCTATAAATATATAAATAATTTAGTTCATATTGTGTGTAATCAAGGACGGGTGCAAATGGAGTGGGGGCGTCAGTGACCAACCCCCATCAGAGAGGCGTCAGCGGTCCGCAACAACCATCAGATACGCGTCAGTGGCCTGCAACACCCATCAGAGACGCGTCAGCGGTCCTCAACACCCCTCAGAGACGCGTCAGCGGCCCTGAATACCCCTCAGAGACGCGTCAGCGGCCCGCAACACCCATCAGAGACGCGTCAGCGGCCCTGAATACCCGTCAGAGATGCGTCAACGGCCCGCAACGCCCATCAGAGACACGTCAGAGGTCCTCAACACCCATCAGAGACACGTCAGCGGCCCACAACAACCATCAGATACGCGTCAGCGACCCTCAACACCCTCAACACCCCTCAGAGACGCGTCAGCGGCCCGCAACACCCCTCAGAGACGCGTTAACGACCCTCAGCGTTCGTCAGCGGCCACAGTCGTCAGGTGTGATGGGAAGCATCTAGTGAGCTGATGACGGGTGTCCGTGTTAGTGCCACTGGTCGGGGAGGGGATGGGGGCACGACTGTATCGATCTGTCCGCCGGAGACGTCGGCGGCGGGCGCGGCGGCGCTGGCCGGCCGACTGTGTGCCGCGTGCAGTTGCCTCCAGCGAAGGTCGGAGACGGTGTGCCTGTGTATCTGTGTATCTGCAGGCGTGCGACGCGTCCGGCCGATACTTGTGTACGGCTGAGCAGCGGTGAGTGTCTTGGTGTGCTGTTTGGACCGGCACTGGCGGCTCCGCACCGCTTGGCAAGGCAGTTGTAGGCCCCATGGCCGCAGGGGTGGAACTTTCCAGACATTTTGGAGGATGAGGGGCTTGCTCCCACAATATTCTTGGCGTCTAATGTGCAACCTGCGGTGTTGACCGGAAAGAACCATATTAAAAAGTTCCGTGACCATTCGGATAAAAAATGCATCCCTTGGGGTGTGAGCAACGTGACAATGCTGTGTGATGCGAATAACTGAGATGCTCTGTTCAAATTGAATAAGCTATGCCAGATGTCAGTTGGCACTTGCAGAGCTTTTTGATGAAAAGTAATTGATGGTGATTTCTTTGTGCGTGTGGAAACCCATCTCCTGATTACAGTATGTACGGATGGGTGCTTATTGACTGCTGCTGTTTGTCCTGTGAAAAAGCATCCACCACCAGTTGCACTGATTCGGCACGTCTGTGTGTCTGTGGAGAGGGGGAAGAGAGGGCTGCACGATCCCTGCTCGGCCGTGATGCAAGGTCGCACATGTGCTATACGATGTATGTGACGCGTCAGTTTATGATGACGTGGCGACGTCCGGCCGCAAACGACGTCCCGGAGATCGAATTAGTACGTGGCTACGAATTAGGCTAGGATTAGGGGCGGCGTCGGCAGATAAGCAGGGTGAACAGAATATCGGGCCGGACACAAGACCAGGGGCGGCGTCACCAGGCGAACAGAGTGGACAGAATGTTGACCTTTATGAAGGACCAGGGACAGCGTCAGCTGGTGAGCAGGGTGGAGAGAATATTGGTTCGGATGGAGGACCAAAGGCGGCGTCAGAAGGTGAGTAGGGCGGACGGTATATCGACCCGGTCATATACGGGGCTCATTAAAAATTGTTGAAGATTTGCTACGTGATAGGCTTTAACTTAACAACTCCAACTTCACTCCCAAACCTGAAGCGAATACTGTGTTTTGTCGTTCAGAATTTACAACAAAATTATGGGAAAACGCGACAAGTCACCAAGATAACTATGTCAAAGAGAATCTTCAAATGTTTGGCTCCGCACCACAAGGTAAGGAACGTACCGGGCACGATTTTGCACGTTTGCGTGTATGATGCATAATTGCTCTCAGGGGCGAATGCAAGGAGGGGGACTGGGGGTATGCGTCCTCCAGAGGAACGTGGCATCCCTCCGTCCGAGAAACTGCGCCCTTCTTGGAAGGCTCGAGCGTACCCTCCTTCGTCAACCTTTTTTTTCAGCCAGAGGTGCACCTATGAGAGGAAAAGACGCCCACTGTGAAGAAATGGCACCCCTGGAGGAGAGGGCCAAGTGTACCCCTCCCCCTATATATATATTTTTTTTTTCAACTAGAGGCACCCCGCTGAAGGCAAGGTGGCGCCCCTCCGGACATGTGCCCGTCACGACAAATCCTGGATCCACCCATGGCTGCTCTTAACTAATTCTTCATCTAATGTTTGATTCCACATGGGCTTTCAAGTGGAGCCTTGTCCTTGATTTCAAGGGTCCCTACCACTTCGTTTGTTTTTCCTGTGCTGTTTGCCAGCACCCCGATAAATGTTAAAACAACACCTTTACCACATCACATGTAACTTCGCGCCATACAAGCACAAGGTAAGAAATATTTGTTTTGCATTCCAATCATGTTGCACACTAAGAAACTGGTCGCAACAAGCTCGTCAGATATATACATCGCTCCGTGAGGTTCACGTTTTAAGAAGTATGTGTTGTTGGGGTTTGACATGGATTATGTTGAGACTGATTTGTCATACCACGTGACGTATTAAGGACTTTTATTTTGGGGGAGGGTGAAGAATGTCATGAATGGGTTTTAACAAATTCAATCACGTGCCACGTGCTCAATGTACATTTGAAAACGTAGGAAACACCCCAACAACTCGCACACCTTGGAGACGATTCGATCGATACCATTTCCATAGCGCTACGAGTAATGGTGCGCCCCCAAATGGTACTTCAGGTACCTCCTTAGAGTATTAAATATATGACTAGGTCAGGACGACCGGCCTCCGCCGGGCTTACCTGCCCTATGCTGCTCGCTTCGCGAGCTTTTGATACCCGCAGTCCAATCCCTTCTCCATGCACTTCATTTTGGAGAAGTTTGGCACCAACGCATCAAGCAAATGTTTGGGCTCAATCCAAATGCATCTCTCAGCCCCGGTGGTATATCTGGGGCCCCACGATGCATTTCCCAAGTCAGTCGGCCAGCCAGTCAGTCAGTGCGACAATCAGTGCGACAGATTCCCTCAGTCAATCGGTCAGTCCGCCAAACTTTCACTCAGTCAGACCGTCAGTCCGTCATTCATTCAGTCAGTCGATCAGTCAGTCAGTCCGTCCGTAGTCAGTCACTCAGTCATTCCTTCAGTCAGTAAGTCAGTCAGTTTTACAACCCGTCAGTCTGCCAGTCAGTCAATCCGACCATCAGTCAATCAGGCCATCAGTCATTCAGGCCATCAGTCAATCAGACAATGAAATTGTCAATCAGTCTGGAAGTAAGTCTTACTCCGTCTCACTCCGTCTCACTCCGTCTCAGTTAGTGGGTCTCATTTCAGTCAATCACTCCGTCCGTCAGTCACTCAGTCAGTCCGCCAGTCGGTCCGTCAAACGGTCAGACCGTCAGTCCAGTCAGTCTGTCATTCCTTCAGTCAACCAGTCAGTCAGGCAGTCAGGCCGTCAGTTGGTGAGTCTGTGAGTGAGTCATTGAGTCAGTCAGTCGGCCAGTCAGTCAATGAGTGAGGCAGCCAGTCAGTGAGGCCATCAGTCATCCAGTTAGTCAGTTAATCATTCATTCATTCAATCAGACAGGCAGTCCGTGAGACAGTGAGGGCGTCAGTCAGTCAGTCAGTTAGTCAGTCAGTCAGTCAATCAGTCAGTCAATCAGTCAGTCAATCAGTCAATCAGTCAATCAGTCAATCAGTCAATCAATCAATCAATCAGTCAGTCAGTCCTTCAGTTTTTTCCGTCAGTCAGTCAAGCAGTCTGTCAGTCAGTGAGAACGTCAGTCAATCAGTCAATCAGCCAGTGAGACTATCAGTCATTCAGTCCGTAATTAATTAACTCAGTCAGTGAGTCAGTCACTCAGTCAGTAAGTCGGTCAGTCAGCTGAACTGTCAAATTCGGACGTCGACAGACTGGCTAACTGAATGATCGACTGGGTGACCGAAGTCGGGAAATTCATCGCGACTGATGCATTTCCGTGCACGAAGCCAACACCACGCTGTAGCCGCATCCATGCGCCACACAAGCTGTGCAAAAAATCACATCGCACGTGGCACGTGCACACGTGGGGCGCGTGAAAGTCCGACGTTACATATTTTCCACATTTTTCACGATTGTGTCTGCCGCTGCCAAACGGCTCGAGTCACAACGACCGTGATGCTTCCATCACCCGGCTCCATGTACCGGCTACATTTGCCCAATTGGCACATGCCACCTGCCGTGCAAACTGCAGTCGTCAATGAATGCACGTGTCGCATGCACGTGGAATCGGCTCCGATTTACACGCCATTAACCGCCATTTAGGCCCAGATTTTCCACTCAAATGTGACACACACGTGTGGTCGCATCTCTTCTGATACCCACGCTGTCTTTGTATTCTCTCCAACCCCAATACTTTGGCAGCAATCGCCGATATCCCGAACCGTTGCAAAGCGGCCTTTTCGGGCGTCAAATTGCGCGTCCGTCAGTCAAATTCAGCTGACTGACAGGCGTCAAATTCGGGCGTCCGTCAGTCAGCCCGTCAGTCACTGAATCAAACTAGCAATCAGTCAGTAAGTCAGTCAGTCCGTCTGCCAGTCTATCAATCAGTCAATCAGTCAGTCAATTTCTCAACCAATCAGTCAGTAAATCGGTCAGTCAATCAGTCAGTAAATCAGTCCGTCAATCAGCCAGTCGCTCATTCAATCAGTTGAACAGTCCGTCAATCAGTCAATCAGTCAGTCAATCAGTCAGCCAGCCATCAGTCTGTCAATAAATCAGTCCATCAGTCAGTGATACCATCAATCAGTTAGGCCGTCAGTCCTTCAGTAAGTCAGGTCGTCAGTCAGTCCATCAGTCAGTTCGTCATCCCATCAGCCCGTCATTCACCCAGTCAGTCAATCAGTCAGTCAGGCAGCCCGTCATTTAGTCAGTCCATCATTTAGTCAGTTCGTCATTTAGTCAGTCCGTCATTTAGTCAGTGAGTCAGACAGTCAGTCCGTCCGTCAGTCAGTCAGGCAGGCAGTCA
>JAOTOL010001329.1:180000-192500 GCA_034440575.1 Imbricaverruca yamaguchii
GTCGGTCAGTCAGTCCGTCAGTCAGTCTGTCATTCCGTCAATCGGTCAGTCATTCATTCAGTCATTCAGATTGTCAGTCAGTCCATCAGTTAGTCCGTCAGTCCGTCAATCTCTCATTCCGTCAGTCAGTCCGTCAGTCAGTCAGTCAGTCAGTCATTCTGCTATTCCTTCATTATGTCATTCAGTCAATCAGCCATTAGTCAGTGAGACCGTCAGCAAGTTTCGTAATCGGTCAGTCGGTCCAGTCAGTCAGTCAATCAGTCAGTCAGTCATCCAATCAGTCCATCAGTCAATCGCGACCACGGTGCTTTAAAAGCCGACCAAACTGAAGCAAAATGTGGGGAGGAGAATTTGCCGGTGATTAAAAATTCGTTTTTCTCGTAACGTAGCGAAACTGGGACAAAGTGTCGGCTTCTTTACACAGGATAATTTTGATATTTTGACCTCACCTGACCTTTAAGATATCAACCTATGGTCATAATGTTTGCACACAATAGAGTTCTCTCGTGCCCATCCACCCTGCGAATTTCGTTGCTCTAGCCTTAATAGGAGCCGAGATCTTATGGGGGCGGGAAGGGCGGTACCCGCCCCCACTCCCGTGCGCATAATTTTCAGAGACCCTCCAGGGTGCGTGTTAGCCTAACCTTCCATGCAAGGAAACAAATTGTTTAAAAAAATGGAAATTTTCAAACAACTTTTGCATAACAAGATTCAAATGCAAAGACTTAACCTAACCTAACGTTGCCTGACACATTTTTGAAGCATCAATTTCTTGGAATAATATCCCCAAATTGTTATTTTAAAAAATCCAACTTAAAACAGAAGTCTCCAAACGTAACCTATTTGTTTGCTTCATGAGGGTTATGTGTAAAACTTGCCTCATAGATGCCTACCTTAAACTGCAATTAAACCATTCAAGTTTGATAGCACGGTCCTACCACCCGAATTTCCCTTATCTGCGAACCCACAAATTATCTCTTATTCAGGACTTAAATACCTACATACCTCATCTTGCTATTCTTCTTGAAAAAAATCGGCCAACGTATCCTACCTATTCGTCTTAGCGATCCACATCAACATACGAAACATGCTGCTCAACTGGGCTTAACACGCGCCCTGGAGGCGGGGGGGGGGGGGCGAAATCCACCCACCCCTCCGGTTTTTCGCATATAACTCCAGTTCTTACCGGCCGATATACGCCATTGTTTGTGGACCTGCTTATAAATGACCGCCAGTTTTTCTTAAATGAAGAAAAATGAAAATCGACCGAAGTGTTATCGAGTTAGGGGTCGCTAAATTAAATTAAAAATATGCACCAGACCACAAATATCGGAAATAGCTTATGCCCTTCCCGTATATTGGAAAAAATGAAGTGTTCTTGGCAAAACTAGCGACTTGTTTGATGTAAATTTTCATGCCACATTGCTGCAAAGTTATGTCAGGTCACCGATGTCAAGCCAGGTCAAGTTCATGACAGATTAACACACGCCTTGGAGGGGGATGGTGAAATCAGCCTACCCCTCCGATTTTTCGTACATAACTCTATATTGTATCGGCCATTATACTCAATTATTTAAGTCCTTGCTTAGAAATGACCTGCGCATTGCTTAAAATAAGAAAAATGAAAATCTGCCGAAAATTGTTAAAGTTAGGGGCCGTTAAAGTAAAATCAATTCGCAGAGCTAGACCACAAAAATCGGTGCTGATGCGCTTCCCGTATAATGGCAAAAGGGAAGTTTTCTTGACAACACTAGCGACTTGTTTGATGCATATTGTTATGCTATATAATTTTAAAGTCATGTTAGGTCGCCGAGGTCAGGTCAGGTTAAGTTCATGACAGGCTAATTGAACCAAATTTGGTCGACTGGAATGTTGTCATAAATGGAAGTGACTGTCATGCTATTGGTTTCACTTTGCATGATACGCCCTATGCATCCCGAAATCTACTGTTTGTCATTGTGTGCCTAAGCGTTTCCATACTTTATTCATATATTTCACTCCTTTCTTTGCGAAGCTGATTGTGCTTAGCCACCCAACGGAGCAGTCGGGTGGGCAGCCCGGTTTCAGTAACTGGAGCAGGTAAAGACCTGATAAAGTGCTCCTATATAGGTGAACTGAGGTCAAATGGCGGATCTGGCATCTGTATTGCATCATTAGTAATGTCCAAAATATCATTAGTGCAAATTTTGGAGCATTTAAACAACATCACAGGGATCCATAACAATAACAAGCCAAGCCACGTACAACCATACATTTTTGTTTTATTTTGACATCATTTGATCTTGAAGATATTAACCTAAGGCCATGAAATTTGCACACAATAGATTATACTATCGTGCCCATCCACCCTGCAGATTTCGTTGCTCTAGCCTTAATAGGAGCCGAGATCTTAGGGGAGGGCGGAATCCGCCCCTTCCAGTGCGCGTAATTTTCGGAAGCCTTGCAGGGAGCGTGTTAACTGGAGACACGCACAAAACATCCTGTTCAACTTTCGCTTTCGAAATCTGGCTCACTGGGTTTGCTTGCCCGTTATTGGCTAAACTAAATTCATGAAACTATCTGACCAAGGAATAATGAAACTGCTGATTTTGTCAACTCTTGCTGAAATCAGAACTTGAACAGCACAGAACCCTCGATGTGCGTCAGAATCTACTATGCTGCCATATTGGGTTTCCAAACCAAATTGTCACAAGTCAGGCTAAACCATAAGTCAGGCAAAATGCCTGGCTACGTAAGAACTCGGACAGTGGTTCGAACTGCATTGGCGATCTTCACAATTGAGGACCAATCATCAGCTGACGCTACTTTGATCATCGCTGTGCGATCGCCATTTTTGCGCCGGCTTGTTTGAATGTTTTTGTAAAGTTCGCTCTGGTTGAAATACAATCAAGTTTGGGTTTACAAACATTACGAGCAACATGCAATGATATTGGATTCGCAGCCAGTGGAGAAGGCACTGTCTGGTGACGATGGTCGTGCGTTGGGCAAGGCAAGGTCATGTTAAAAGGCTGCATTTGAATTGATGGCAAGTCAAAGTGGATGTCTTAAGCACCTACCTACCAATAAGAGATTGTGAGAATTTGACCTGGTGTGATGTGATAGGCATATTGTGACATATTCAAGGCTATCAGTTGTGCTGCCATCACTTCTTTAGGTGATTGATGCCCAAATGGAATGGTACTAGAACTCTAACTCGTGATTTGTGGAGCTGATAGGAAGGTGCCTAGGCAACTACAGGCCGGACCGCAGTGTGGCATCATGGAAAGAGGGAAAGCTGGGACGGGTGAACCGATAATTATCTGATAATTCACACGCGATTGAAAAAAAATATAAGGAAAAGTAAATGAAAAACATTAGAGAAAACGGCAGACACAAACAGTGTGTGCCACATTTGTCTCCACTGATATTTGATAAATTTGGTTCCCGCGCGGGTGATTTTTTTCTCAATACGCGGAAGCATTTGATTGGTTCATGGGTCTGCGGCGTGACGTCATTATCTCTGGTACTCAGAGTGCATCATCTGTTAGCTCCACTCGTCGCGTCGGCGGAAATTTGAATTCTTCTCGTTTAGCAACGGTTGCGTATGGTCTGAGTTCCCTTGAAGAGACTGAATTGTGAGAGGAGACTTGGGAAAAGCCAGTGGAATCGTTCAATCAACCCTAGCCTGAACCGGCGATCTTTTACTTTTGCATGTGGGTAAACCACGTGAGGTAGACACAGATGATGCAAGTACCTATAATGTTTTTTTTTCCAAAGGATACAAAATCCGAGGTGCTAAAATCAAACTTCGCTGCAGTCCTGGATTGAAATATTCCATTTTATGCGAGAAAGGTATACTTTTTTATTTGTTCATATCTGCTTCACCAGCACTCGTAAGCCGTCGGTTAGCAAGCCTCGGGTATTTTATCCTTTGAAAGAAAAAGAAAAACACTAATCCCTGCAGAATATTTCACTAATGCATAATAACCAAACCAAACCTAACCATGCCTACACAACCTTAGCTCTAAGTTCTCGTAAATTTTGATTTGATCCAACCAAATTTGTGTTATTTCAAGAAATCAGGCTGCTGCCTTTGGCTGGCTTCTTGAAGTACAACATTTTCATTGAATTAAGTCAAAATTCGAGAAATAAATATAATATATCTTAGGTTGGGTTATATCGGGACACTAGAACTACATCTACCACACATGGTGGAATCATCTCCATTGTATCAGTATATTTGCATTGTATCGGCCTGCGGCGTTTCGATTGATGGCGTCACGACGCAGGCCTATCAACCAATCAAATGCGCCCTGTAGCTTCCGCGTATTGGGAAAAAATCACGCTTCCCGCGTCAAAATCCTTTGCTGCCAAATTGTGTTCAGGAGTCGGTTTTGCAGCGGCAATTTGCTCTCCTATCTACTAGCCTTCAGCCAAGTTATTCCTTCCTTCAGCTAAACATTCCAGACATGAATTAAAAAGTACATCGAAGAGCTTATAATATTCATAAAAATTGGTTCCAATCAATTTGCTCAAGTACCTGTGTGTCGAATGGAGCAGGGTCCTTGGATTGGCTAGTAGCGTATCGAAATATTGGCCAGTAGCGCTTCGAAATATTGGTCATCGCACGGATTACCGGTGAAATCACATCCGATTGGATAATTTGGCAGCCAAATAATTGATGTGCTGTTGCCGCGGGTGTGGAAATAGCAACTCCAAAGTAATAGAGCATGTTAATTTTGTTAGTCCAAGGTTCTGGACTTGATCCCGTACATATAATTATTTCGAGTCAGGTTACGTGAGATAAAACAATAACTGAATTCTGGTTAACTAAAGTCGAGC
Source organism: Imbricaverruca yamaguchii (assembly GCA_034440575.1). NCBI lineage: Eukaryota > Metazoa > Arthropoda > Thecostraca > Neoverrucidae > Imbricaverruca > Imbricaverruca yamaguchii. The sequence goes on from JAOTOL010001329.1 coordinate 184,822, forward strand.
AATCTTGATGAACTCCTACCTGTGATTCTAATGTCCGGTTAAGGTTACCGTGATAGTTTCACTACAAATTGTGTGTCGCTTCTTCGTTTATTTTAGCTTCTGAGTTGTGAGTGGCGGCATAATCAGGAGAGCTTGACTGACCAGAGTGGTAGGAGCATTCAGCCCCTACCACTCTGAGCTTCGCGATAATGGTACCGAGAAGGATTCTGCCCTCTTTATTCAAAACCTACGGTTAAAGATTGCACAGGTCCAAACTGTCACGGGACATGCGCTGTGGAATCGCTTGGCTATGATGCAACATTAGTGATTGGGAAACCTAGCCATAACCTATGTGCGTTTTGCAACCTGCCCCAGGGCTCCGGTAGGTGAGGATGTTGTGTTCCTCGGCGTTTCTAAACGGAGCGAGAGCGGAACAAAACAAAAGAGAGCCTGCTACTTACGTGATTGATTGATTTATGCTGAAGCATGACATTTATGCTGAAGCGTCGTTTCGACGGAGAATATTTGCGACAAAGTATGTACCTGACGATTTATGAATGTGGAAATATACGATGGTGTCTTTGGCCTTGAGGAATCCGTCCACTGGGAATTAGGCACAAAAAATACTAAATTCTTTATAGTTGGCAATGCTTGAAAGGAGAAAAAAAAATCCTGCACAGAATGTATTTCCCCTGAACCATGAAAATGAGCTTCCCTCTCCCCCTCTCCTACGTTTTCGATACTTGTGTATCTGTATACCCTATCTTTCAGGAGGTGCTACATGCTCCTCCAATAGTCTTTATTTTAGCACACCGCCGTAAAGGGTTTGTTATGTAAATACTCACTTTGCATTGTGCGTTTTCGTACATTTCCTCACTTCGCATTGAATCTACAACGTTTCACATGAGTTGTGGCCGTTACAAGGTCGGTTATTAGGGCTATGGGCGCATCGGATGTGTTGATCATACAATCCTCACGTTACAGAACGGTGGCTGCCACGGTGCGGTGTGATGTGAGCCGTGACCGTTTCAGGGCGGCGTGATGTGAGCTGTGGCCGTTACAGGGCGGTACGACGTGAGCTGTGGCCGTTATTGGGTGGTATGGCGTGAGCTGTGGTCGTTATAGGGTGGTATGACGTGAGCTGTGGTCGTTAAAGGGCAGTATGACGTGAGATGTCGCCGTTATATGGCGGTATGACGTGAGCTGTGGCCGTTACAGGGCTATGTGACGTGAGCTGTCGCCGATACAGAGCGGTGTGACGTGAGCTGTGGTCGTTAAAGGGCAGTATGACGTGAGATGTCGCCGTTATATGGCGGTATGACGTGAGCTGTGGCCGTTACAGGGCTATGTGACGTGAGCTGTGGCCGTTACAGGGCGGTATGACGTGAGCTGTGGCCGTTACAGGGCGGTATGACGTGAGCTGTGGCCGTTACAGGGCGGTGTGACGTGAGCTGTGGCCGTTACAAGGCGGTGCGATGTGAACTGTGGCCGTTACAGAGCAGTGTGACGTGAGCTGTGGCCGTTACAGAGCAGTGTGACGTGAGCTGTGGCCGTTACAGGGCGGTGTGACGTGAGCTGTGACCGTTACAGGGCGGTGTGTGGTGACACAGCGCTGATACCGAAACTCCTGGCTACATTGTCGGCCACCTCTGACCGGCCACTATGGCCGATGCAGCATCAGGCCAAGGTCGGATCAGCTTGCTGATCGCCAGTCAGGGTCAGAATGGAACGGCCACCGACCGGCCACTCACTCAGGCAGAGTTCCAGCGTGAATACTTGTACGACCCGCCACCACTGGAAGGTCAGTATTCTGTCTATCTGCACTGAACTTACTGCCGTCAGAAATACTAGGTGTTCCACCTGTCTGTAGTTGAGTATTTTGAGGGAGAAGAGAGAGAGAGAGAGAGAGAGAGAGAGAGAGAGAGAGAGAGAGAGAGAGAGAGAGAGAGAGGAGAGAGAGAGAGAGAGAGAGAGGAGAGAGAGAGAGAGAGAGAGAGAGAGAGAGAGAGAGAGAGAGAGAGAGAGAGAGAGAGAGAGAGAGGAGAGAGAGAGAGAGAAGGGAGGGATATAGAGAGAAAGGACAGAGGGGAGAAATGAAATAGGGTGCAGGGGTCAAAGCGTGGAAAAAGACTAGCTCTCGTCCATCCTCATGCGACGTAGTCGGTGTGACATGACGTGAGATGTGTCGTATCGCCCAGGCGCTCAGCTGCGTCGAGCTGCGCCGAGTAGTCTTACATGTCTGTGTGACCATGGTGCGTAACGCAGGCGCCGGACGGCAGCTGCTGGACCGGCTGCGGCATCAGTGTCCGCCCAGCGCCAGCTGCGTGGTCCGACTTGTAGCCCGCCACGTGCCCATTCTCACCTGGCTGCCGCAATACGACGTGCGCAGTGATCTGGTGGGCGACATCATCTCCGGTGTCACTGTCGCCATCATGCACATCCCACAAGGTAGCTGGGCGATGCCGTGCGACGCGATACTTGTCACTCTTACACACATCTCCATACATGGAATGCAGGGGCACTGTGCATTCATACTGATACACACACCTTCATACACTGTGTTTATGGGACACTGGTGTGGTTATTGGGTCTTACGACACGTCGACCGTTGAGTCATGTAGTGTCGCCAATCTCTCACGTGGATTGGTCGCGGGCGAAGAGTAGCGACGGGTAAAACTCGAACCCACAAGCTTTCGATTGTGAGACGGGCAACTTACCCCTATACTACTAGTTCCTTCACTCATACACACACCTCCATACACTGTACATATGTGACACATGGGCCAGTGCCAGGTGTATCACACCGGGCAGAAAACATGTGTATCACACCGAACAGATGACAGATGTATTACACAGGGCAGATGACTGATATATCACACCGAACAGATGACAGATGTATTACACAGGGCAGATGACTGATATATCACACCGAACAGATGACAGATGTATTACACAGGGCAGATGACTGATATATCACACCGAACAGATGACAGATGTATTACACAGGGCAGATGACTGATATATCACACCGAACAGATGACAGATGTATTACACAGGGCAGATGACTGATATATCACACCGAACAGATGACAGATGTATCACACAGGGCAGATGACCTGTGGCAGTTGGCAGTTGATGTTGGCAAATGACAGGTATATCACCTCAGGCAGCTGACAGACATACCTACTGTTGTCGGCAGGAATGGCGTATGCTCTGTTGGCTGGCATCCCACCCATCCACGGCATCTACATGGGGTTCTTCCAATGTCTGCTGTACGCCTGCTTCGGCACCTCCCGCCAACTCTCAGTCGGTGGGTGGACATATAAACCTGTCGGCAATTTAGACACCTCCCGCGACCTTTCAGTCGGTGGGTGGACATGCAAACTTGTCGCAGTAATTTGGTGGCACGGTGTTGAGTGATCTATCCAGAAAATCCTGGCTGGTTAGTGTGTGCCAAGGATCTCCACTGTGTAGTTCCATCACTGGTCATTGATCAATATACAGCATGGGTTCTGTCCGCCTTCCTGGTTGGCACGTGCACGTAATATTTTGCCGGCACCTCGCGAGTGGACACAATCTTCCCGAGATCCGGGTCTGTGTCTGTCGTGGGCGGAGTTTCCTATTATTTTGGTGAGGTTTGGGCCCACCAGTTTCTTGCTGTCTTAACATGGAACCCCATGTAATGGGTCCTACCAACGAAATTCACAGCACTCATTGCCTTCATGCATTGTGCTCCACCAATAATTGTCAAATGTCTCCACACATGCTGAACGGCAAAGCAATTTTTCCATTGTAACACATCATTTTGCTCGCTTACCACAGGAGCTATGTTATCGCATTCTGCTACAGGCCACAATTAACCTGCTGCTCCTTCCAACTGAAATGTGAACGCTAACTTCTTCATACTGACTAATGCTTACGCTTTCTTAGATCCTCACTTCCCTCCCGAACATCATTTCTTGCTTCTTTATTCCTGTTCTTCGTGCGTCATTACATGATCTAATTTCATACTTAGCTTGCAAAGTTCCATCCGCCTCAGGAGACTCCAGTATCAGACCAGGACAAGAGGTGTAGCCACAGAAGACAGAACTCTTACCTCTGCTTGCTGAGCTCCTACCTGACCTGTGACCTCCAGCCTTCTAATCTCCATCCCGTATGTGACCTACACTCTTCACCTGACCATCGCAGTGTGACATCTCTGACCTGTTGTGTCAGGGACGTTCGCCGTCACGTGCATCATGACGGGCAAGGTGGTGGCCGAGCACGCACGCCCGGTGCAGCTGATCGCCGCCGATGACGATTGCGGCCGCCAGGCGGCGGGGTGTGTCGCCTCCGGCGGTCAGCCGCCGTACGACGCTGTCCAGGTGGCCACCACACTGGCGCTGGCTGTAGGACTAGTGCAGGTGCGCCGCTAGATCACGCTGTGGCTGCCACACACTCTGCTGCAGTGTTACAGGCGGACAGGTGGCCACCACGCTGTGGCTGCCACACACTCTGGTGCGGTGTTACAGGCGGACAGGTGGCCACCACGCTGTGGCTGCCACACACTCTGCTGCAGTGTTACAGGCGGACAGGTGGCCACCACATCCACACTCGTACAGGACTGGCCACCACACTCTGCTGCAGTGTTACAGGCGGACAGGTGGCCACCACGCTGTGCTCCAAACTGTGCATGGTGTTACAGGCGGACAGGTGGCCACCACACTGTGGCTGCCACACACTCTGCTGCAGTGTTACAGGCGGACAGGTGGCCACCACACTGTGGCTGCCACACACTCTGCTGCAGTGTTACAGGCGGACAGGTGGCCACCACACTGTGGCTGCCACACACTCTGCTGCAGTGTTACAGGCGGACAGGTGGCCACCACGCTGCACACACTTTTAAGGGGCTGGCTGCCACACACTCTGCTGCAGTGTTACAGGCGGACAGGTGGCCACCACGCTGTGGCTGCCACACACTCTGCTGCAGTGTTACAGGCGGACAGGTGGCCACCACGCTGTGGCTGCCACACACTCTGCTGCAGTGTTACAGGCGGACAGGTGGCCACCACGCTGTGGCTGCCACACACTCTGCTGCAGTGTTACAGGCGGACAGGTGGCCACCACACTGTGGCGGGCCGCTTCTAAAGCGGTAAATGCGAAACTCCCCAGCAGGCTGCTGATGAGGAACTGGGATCTAATACTGTGGCACATATGGTTGAGTCCCAAATCTCACCTTCGGCGTGCCGGCTATGCGGAGCTAGGTCTCCTGGAATGCGATTGCCAGACTGAAGGCTGGCACATTCGCCTTCCCGAGTCTTTCGTTGGGTGATAATCGTAGATTTACGGCACATGATTCCACGCCATCTGTCCGTGGGTTCATTACCAACATGCTTAATGCGCTGAACAATCTTTGAATGTTGCCAGCCTGTTACCAGTGTGGTGTCGGCTGCCAGCCTGTCACCAGTGTGGTGATATCGACAGTCAGCTGTCTTCCGTACAGCCACTACCTGAAGTTACTGCGGCGCACATATTTGATTTTGGCTATAAACAGGAGTATGCACTCCGGTAGATGTATGCTTGTGCCCCACGCTGTAGGTCAATTATCGACATATGGTAACCGTGTCATGGTTGCCGAACAGCCATGTGTAATTTTAGTTGTTCTTTCACAAAATATTGTCATCTGGAGAAATGAGACTATAGAGGGAGAGGTGGGACTTACTGACAGAGAAGTAAAACGACACAAAGGTAAATGATGGCAGGCACACTCGACGCAAATATGCACGTATGTATGTATGTGTAACACTTAGTGTTTAGTATGTATGTGTAGTATTGGGTTGGAGCACAACAGTTTGCTTGCGCCTGAGAATGTCATGGGAGTGCCGATACATGTATGACTTACCATATGCCATAAGATTTGGAAGGGGTGGCAAGAAGTCTGATCAGCAGACAAGGAGGCCGGGAGCGGGAACGGGCAGGGATCAGCTGACCACCCAAAACATGGAGCAATAAATAGTTTTTGACCACCCCCGAAAATGCAACGTTGAAAAAAAATCAGAGAAAGTGGTCCACTTGTGCCGAATATGTCCCTCCTCACTAGGATGGGTCCAATGTAGCTAATCCTAAGGCCTATCGAAGTCACTCCAGGAAAACAACGGCACAAATTATTGGTCAAATGTCCATAAATGTTCCTAATATCTACCACAACGATCCAGTATTCCAAAACTGTCAAATATAACTATACGAACTCTAATAGACTACTAATAAACATACAAATGCCAGCTTTTGATTATTCCATCTGAGCCAACCAGCGGCTGCAGCCAACGGAATGGAAGAACTATGGAGCCATGTGAACACATACTTACGTCGGTCGGGGCACCTCTGCACCGTATTTTAGACGAAAAATGCTTCTCTGAATTCTCCCGCGCCTGGCTTCTCCCGGTTCTCCCCCACTGGTTCTGTCCACAGCATCGTTTAAAAGAGCTGATTTTATATCGCGGCTACCTATACTCAGATGGAACTACCCGTACAAATAAGTTTTTCATAGTCCAGCACTAGCCTTCGCCATGGCTCACAGCACCAATGTCTATAATTAAATATGGCAGCCGCGTCGTGTCTGATCAGCCAATTAGCCGCAAGCTCATTGCTGTGAATAACCCAACACACGACAAACTACTGGCGAAGCTTTGCATGTGCTCCGATTTGCATCCAACTCTGCATTATTAAGTAGCAGCTGTGGATGACGTAAAATGATGACAGTGCAATAAATTCGTACCTCATGACTTGCTGCATGACACCGTTTTCGCCGAGTTCTAGCAAGCTCCCAAAACCATGTAAGCACGTGTAATATTTTCCCGTGTTGCTCCCGCCAGTCGAAGAGTTCGTCCTGAGGGAGTGATTTGATGGTGTTTCTCCCCAGTTGGCAATGTTGAAGAATTCGTCCTGAGGGCGGGGTTTGATGGCATTTCTCCCCAGTTGGCAATGTTGAAGAGTTTGTGCTGAGAGAGGGGTTTGATGCTGCTGTTTCTCCCCAGTTGGCAATGTTCGTGCTGCGAGCAGGGGCACTGACGGTGATCCTCTCCGACATGCTGGTGCGAGGCTTCACCACCGGCGCCGCCGTGCATGTGCTCTGCTCCCAGCTACAGTCCTTGCTCGGCCTCAGCCTGCCAACTCACTCGGGCATCGGAAAACTGGTCAAGGTGAGAACTGCAGGCAGAATTTCCATCTGTTTGCGGGCGCCGAGAGGGGAGGGATGGGGCACAAAATCCCTGCTCGCAATGATCGTTCAAATCCCTCCAAGTAACTTGAGATTTCAACAAGGTTGGATGTGGGTCAGCTTCTCTGGGTATGTATATATATGCATGTACCCGCAGAGCGTAGGCGTATTTACGCATAACTAATGCACGACCAATTCCACGATTGCACTAGCAACACGAAGTGCACACGAAATAGACAGCGGCGCAGCCACGACGTTCTTAAGGGGGAGCCCGACCCAAAAAAAATCATAGGAGTGTGAACGTTTTCGATGCGCAACGTGCGCCAAAAATTTCTGGTTTCGTGAAGGCACACCTCCCAAAATTTCCTGGTTAACCTAGTGTAATCCCATCTGGTTGTACTTGTGTTAATCGAACATCCAACGTTTTCAATGTTTTTTATTGGTGTCAATTTTGCCATTGTTGCCCACATTTCGCAAAGACTTCGTCTCTGCTGTTACCTGACTG